>JAHWFP010237911.1:0-36925 GCA_023313725.1 Lithobius niger | reverse complement strand
CGCTTAGTTTTTCTTGGTAGCTGCGTGCGCTGGCGAGGCGACAGGCGAGGGACCTCCGGAGGGTAGTATAAAAAAAAAAAAACTCCTTTAGGAATAACCAACGCACAGCCTCCCAGAAGAGGGGCGACCGTCCCATTTCCTAGGAAACCGGGGGGGGGATGTCCCACCCGTCCCCGCAGGGATCGACGCCCATGAGAAGGGGACAGTAAACATAGCAAGCTGTGCTATCTTTATTCACGTCATATAACTTTTAGGTAATTTTTCGTAGAAAAACGACAATTTGAGGGTTGGGCTTTAACTCCACTATTTCATGATCTTGACTTTACAGCATTTTACGGGGTAGGCTTTAGCTTCAACTGGGCTTTTAATACATGATTTGTGGTAATTCAATTTCACACTCAATAGTTAGAAGTAACTAAAGCAAGTGCAGGAAGAATGCCTGACCTTGTAGCTTTTGATGCTGGTGCTAGTTTGACACTCTTCCTTATGTTGATTGGTTACCAGTTTTTTGCCAAACAGGCTGTAAACAGCAGATATTGGTTTGGTGTAAACTATACTTTTTTCAGTAATAGAACCAAAACGGTAATCTTGTTATTTAGATGGTTCATTCCATTCCAATAATCCGGTGTGCTGTACTAGCCTACTTTTAGTGCCAGGAATTTATTAACAGCTATTGTTGTTTCTTTCTAGGGAGCGTGTTTAACATGCGACAACATTATTCGTGGTGCACCTGTTCGCCTTGAGGAGCCGGGTTTCGTCAAGGAATTCTGCTCTACAGATTGTCTCCACAAGCACCAGATCAAAGAAGCAGGAAGTGCGTCGATGGACAGGGGGCGCCGCCCTTCTTCTATATTACCCACAATTGTGTATGATAGTGAGTGTCCTCTTAATATCACTTGTGGGGTGGGAGGTTTCGTTTGTACTTGATCTTTTACTTTGATTGGGGATGCAAGGACTTTAGCTTCACCGAAATTTTAATTTTGTTCATTAATTCGTGAAATTTTGATTGGTGCTTATCCTAAGTTAATAGCCATTAACAGTTTAGAAGAAATAAATAAATAAATAAAATAAAAACTTTATTAATGCTGCATAAACCATAATTTTTTTAGTTTTCTAAACTCTTGGGGTTCTTCCCCATGTCGCCTTGTCATTTGCTCTATGCGTGACGTGTTATATTCAGTAGTCTTCTTACGTTTATGCGTTAAACTGGTAGTAGATCGTTTTACGGAATTAGCCTCAACAAGTGGTAGTAAAACCATATCAAAGCAAGCATTGGCTGCTACCCCATGCTAATTATGATAATTTCCCAGTATTTACTAGCGATCGGAGTTTTTTTTAATTTAATGCTGTAAAAATGGATGAGATTTGTGCCATCAGATTGTCAATCAAATTTGTAAGATATTGCCTAATCAAATAACAGCGGCCTGAAAACCACGCTGGCAAATTTCGAAATGGTCACACATCCGCGGTGATTCCTGCATACACAGACGAACAGACACCATACGGGGTTTAATGATATAGATAATAATCTTTAACCAAGGCCCAGCCATGTTTCTCGGGCAGAGCTAAAAAACAAAAAAAAATACCTGTTTTTATTTGATATTTTTTAAAGTTTTTATTGAGTTGGCTTTTGTATAAGGATGGGCAATACTTGAAAAATCGGAGCTTAGTCGAGTATGCAATTTGTACTCGAAGTCTGCTCGCATCCATAGTCAAAAAACTTGAATCTGGTGTCAATTTGATTACTTTGACAATTTTTGACCGATTTTGACATTCCAGAATACCAATTAATCATCTCAACGAGAGTTTTCCAGTGGAGTAAATTAAAAGCCAGCAGCGCAAACCGTTTTCCAGTTATAATTAAAAAACTGAAACATTATTTGAACACATTGACCTACGTACGGTTAAGCAGCACCTAGAAACTTGCAACAAACTGCATTCACCGAATACTTAAACTTGGCTCAATATTCGACTCGACTTGAATTAAAATGATTCAATTCGCAAAATCCTACTTTTGGCCTAATGTAAAAGTATCCTCGAGGTGATTAAAACGAAAGAAACTGTGCGATGAGTTACTTTGGACTGGGGGAAAATATTACAATGGAAACTTTTTAATGCTGTGATTTCAAACACTTCACAGACGTTGAATTTGGTAAATTTTCGACGGACGTTTTTCAAGTATCTATCTGTCGAAAATTTGCAAAGTTGGTGTCTGAAGTGAACAAACAGTTTTAAAAAGTTTCCATCATAACGATTAAAATGGTGTATTGAAACATGGAAGTTGGTCAGGAGTTAATAAAAGTGCAGAAATTTGCCTAAAGTTTGTCAGACACTAAAAAATTAACTTGTACGCCTCTTTTTAGGAGATGCAGTGTTGCGTGAAAAACATATTTGCAATGTATTTATTAATTGTTTACGTCTTTCCTCAAGGTACATTTTCCTGGGACGAGTACGTAAAAGAGACTGGATCAATGGCAGCCCCTACGTCATGTTTTAAACAGGTATGGCAGGTTTTTTTTTTTAAATAAATGTTTGATAATTACAAAAAAAATTTATCTTCAAAATCTTGTTTGTCATAGCATCGCGTGCCTCCTGTAAATGAGTTTAAAATTGGGATGAAGCTGGAGGGGTTGGACCCCCGTAACCTGACATCCACCTGCATTGCCACAGTCGTCGGGTTGCAGGGGCCAAGGCTGCGCCTTCGCTTGGACGGCGGTGACGACAAAAATGACTTCTGGCGGCTGGTGGATTCCAGTGAGATAAATCATATTGGTCATTGTGAGAAGAATGGAGGCATGCTGCAACCGCCACTTGGTACGGCTAGTTTAGGGTTTGTTGTGTAGTACTATACTGTGCTATGTGTAATTATTGAACAATGTAAAGCAGCTAAGGCTCGAACGATTCCGATATTGGCACATGTATCGGCATCGATAATAGTGATATTGGTATCAAATCAGTATCGGCTAGCGGTTTTGGTTAAAAAAAAAAGTTTTTGCTATATTTTCTCAAAAATTGACTGTTACTGTGTTCCAGTATACCATTTGAACCATTTTTTCGAGAGCTTTCCAGTGATGCCATTTCAAACTGATAGCTTCAGTCGTTCTGAAGTTATTTGGCAAAAACAAAAAAAATAGGGTTCCAAATAACGTTAATATTGCAAGACGCTTGCTTGTAGAGCTTATTGGTAATTTTTCATCAAATTTTTTTTCTAATATTAACAAGCGGAAGGCAGCAACTAATTTCTGCATATGGAAGAAACATTGTCTTTATTGGGAGTCATTGCATCGAAGTATTGGTGTAAAAAACCTTGGACCGTATCGGATCGGTGAAAGGGGTCTAGGTCAAAAGGCCGACACAGCAAAAGGCTGACACCCCAAAAGGCCGACATGTAGAAAAGGCCGGCATGTACAAAATGCCGACACCCCAAAAGGCAGACACCCTAAAACCTTACAAAAGTTCGTTAAACTAGCCTAAAGTATGTTTTTTTTAACCTCGAACTTGCAACTGCACTCGTTACGAATTCTGGAATTGCCTGGGGGGCGGCCCCCCACTCGAAAGAAACGAAACTAAGTGTTGGCTGAGGTGTCTGAAGAGAACCCTGCCACTTGCGAAAAGAAAGAACGTTGATTTTAGAAAGTACATGGACCCCGTAGTACATGACAAATCAAACGGCTCAACTGAGGATTTCTTACGAGCCATCGCTCACAGCCTTGCATTTTAGGCCTTATTTAGGTTTTTTAAGTTATCATGGATTCAGGGTTTTTAAAGACTATTTTTACAATTTTCCTATTTTTGTTTTAGGGATTACCGATTTTTTTGTCTGCCTTTTGTATCTGTCAGCTTTTTGGGATGTTCATAGTCTATGTATATCTTTCGCTTGTGCCGAACCATAGGTGAGGGTCGGCAGACGGGGAAAAGAGGTATTGTGACACCCAATTAAAACAAAGCAAATAATGGAATAGGGCGAGCATGTTCACTCTTTTTATGACAGCAATGAAACAGTGACGCATCTTCATTATTTGTACGATAGCAATGAAAAAGGGTGAGCCTGTTCATTCTTTGCTTGGTCGCAATGACAATGTCAGATGGCCGGCATTGTGACGGGTAATGTCGACACATATTGTTGACGAAAAACTCTGGCCAATCAAACTCTGTGTTCTAACAGAAAGAAACGCAAATGCTATAACAAACGGGTCAGTCTTACAATTTAGCTTCATTACACGAACAGTTTAAAAAAAATATTTTAGGCTAGTTTAAGGGAAAATTTAATAAACCCGGTTTCTTAGATATCAGGCATGTTTAACGAAGTTTTGTAAGGTATTAGGGCGTCTGCCTTTTGTACCTGTACCAGTCGGCCTTCTGGTGTGTCGGCCTTTTGGCTGTATTCCGTTCATCTGTCGGACCTTTGAGTGTCAGCCTTATGGGTGTCGGCCTTTTGACCGGGACCCGATGAAATTTGGTATCGGCTGAGCCTTAAAAACAGCAGTTTTTGCACACTTTTCTCGCACTACAAATTGCAATCAAAACGAGGGGGTATCAACTTTGGTAATCCGGTGTACATGTGTTTGGTAATCCGCAAGTAATCCGCAGTATTCCTTGGTAATCCTCAGGTAATCTTAGTAATCCAGTAGTATTCCTGGTATTCCGTGGTAATCCTTAGTAATCCGAAGTAATCCGAGGTAATCCTCAGTATTCCGACTTAGAAAATCGGAGGTAATCCGGAAGTATTCCATGCAGTAATCCAGTAATCCGAAGTATTCCTCGTAGTAATCCAGTAATCCGAGGTAATCCGGACGTAATCTCTAGTAATCCGGAGTATTCCAGTAATCCGAGGTATTCCTTTTAGTATTCCAGTAATCCGAGGTATTCCTTTTAGTATTCCAGTAATCCGAGGTATTCCTTTTAGTATTCCGGTTATCCGAGGTATTCCTTTTAGTAATCCAGTACACCAACGTATTCCTCCCAAGTAAACCGAAGATTCCTTGTCGCTGTTTCAACCACTAGCTGTCGACACTTGTCACGTGAAGAAGCCTGAGCACGCCAAAACGCATGTTTTGCAATTTGCGAGGCATCCTGTGCGGTAGCCACAGCAGACTCACATTTCACCCTCAGATTTCAGACTCTGATTTTAGGGTTTCAGTTAATGTAGACCTGGTTTTGCAGCCTGCCTTGTAAATTGTGTCAATACTTATTGTTTGACTGCGTAACGTACGGTGCGTAGCGTACGAGCTCGCAGCTCGAGTAACACATATTGTGTACGAGGTTCGTGATGGCCGTTTAACTAAATGCAGAACATTATGTAATACATTTCGATAATACAATTGACCCAGGGAACAGTCAAATGTATATCTTGTACCGATGTACTTAAGTAACTAAGTTTACTAATTAATCTATAATTTTCTATTTCGTATACGTGTGCCACTCACATTTCTTACTAAGGTATCAAGAAGAGTGCAGATGGTGTGCTATAAAATAACTTGAAGTCGACGTAACTAGAACTAATGACATTAAACATACATATTTAATTATTAATTATTATTATTATTATTAGTTTAACTATTTTAAATGTTAAGAATCAGTGAAACTATGTTTGTTTATGGTTGATCTGAAATCCCTCTCTGTAGAAATAATACTTCATCATTAAAGTAAAATTCTAGTAATCCAAAATTATATGTGTAATCCGAGATAATCCCGGGTAATCCAGTATGATATTAGAAACTTTGTTGACTAATTTTTTCTGGAAGTAATGCATGGTAACCCAAGGTAATCCGTAGTTTTCTGAATTGTTCTTGGTATTCAGATTATTTATCCTCTAAGTTTAAGAATATACTCAAAATAATAGTCTACCTCGGATTACATCGAAATACCACGGATTACTTCGGATTACCAGTGAATTACCATTAGATTACCTATTAATATTAACAGGTAATCCGATGGTAATCCATTGGTAATCCGAGGTATTCCGAAGTAATCCGAAGTATTCCGCAGTAATCCGAGGTATTCCAAAGTAATCCAAGGTATTCCGAAGTAATCCGAGGTATTCTTAGTAATCCACGGTAATCTTTGGTAATCCATGTTTGCAAGTAATCCGGTGTACACTATTTTGACCAGTTAATACCCCCTCGAATCAAAAGTAGATATTGTTTGACTTTATTTATCGGGTTGTTACAGTGTGCATGAGGAATTGTGAAATTGCTTCACCCGTAGTTTACTTGAAAGGAACTATCACTTTTTCACTTTCACTTTTTCGCTTTCACTTTCACGTGCAGCAGCTTGTTCGTTATAAAGAGAGCCTATTGTACTAACTCGGCTGTTATGTTCCAGCTTGGACTGAATTTAAATTATTCCCCTTGCACCCCCTCAATCTTAGGATTCTACTGATTTTTGTTTTATTTTCTATGTAGGTTTTCGGATGAACGCCTCATCTTGGCCAATGTTTCTGCTGAAGACGTTGAATGGAGCAGAAATGGCGCCATCCAAAATATTTAAGAAGGTAAAACCTCTTTTTATGTTTATAGTCTGATCATAACACAAACTTGCATCCAAGTTGAAAAAATTATTCCTTTGGTTAGGAGCCGCTCACGCCGAAGAACAACGAATTCAAGGTGGGCATGAAATTGGAGGCTGTCGACAAGAAGAATCCTCAGCTTATCTGTGCGGCCACAGTCGGAGCTGTCAATGGGGACATGATTCACATCACATTTGACGGGTGGCGGGGAGCATTTGACTACTGGTGCCGATATGATTCAAGGGACATTTTTCCGGTCGGTTGGTGCGCCATGAGTGGCCATCCCCTTCAGCCACCAGGTAAGGCTGGATGGCCAATGTAAAGGTATTTCTTTACGACATTTTTCATGGTTTTGCTGTGCAATACAAATCACTGCTTTGCAAAGCAAGTCAAGGTCAGGGCTTACTTTTGGCCGGAACGGCATTCCAGTACTTATAACTAGGGATCGACCGGATACCGTTTTGCCGGATCCGGGTCGGTTCCGGATAATTTGATGTCGGTGCCGGACCGGTTCCGGATCTAGGTTCCGGACCCAGGCCGGTACCGGATACCGGGTAATTCACACACAAAAACGAAATAAAGTTGTTTATTTTTTTCCCCTTATAAGTTGCAGCTATGGTGTTAATTTTCACTTTGTTTCACATTACTTTCTTACATTAAACATTTAGAAGTCTCTATTAAGAGTACCAGTATAGTATGCTTGCATGTAGGCTACAGAACTATTTTTGCAATGTTGCCAAACTCTGTAAATTTTTTTTTAAACAGTCAATCAAAGCACTCATTAGGTTAATCAATCAAAAAACATTTTTCTAGTTAAAGGATTTCTCATTGATTAGCCTACTGCTTCATTTCGAAAAATAATTTTAATATTTGTGAAACCAGTATGTAGTCTATGCATTTATTTTAGATTAAAATTATTGAATTTTGGTTGCATTAAAAAAAAAATCAAAATCACAACAGGAATTTTCAGCTTTTTTTACGTTGGTTTCGTTCCTTTTTTTTTGCTTTCATTCCCTTTTAAATTGCTTTCGTTCTGTTTTGTATTGCGCACAGTATAACAAAGAACGAAACCAACAAAAAAACAAAGGAACGAAACCAACATAAAAAAGCTGTATTTATTTTTTTCATTTTATGAACAAAACTGTCTCGACTCTTGCAACATGGCAGTCATCTTTGGTTTATCATGCTATTATTTCTTGCTAGTTTTTGATGCCGTCATTAAACCGTCTTACTTTTCGAATTTAACCCCTTGGCGTCCAAACCACGATTTATCGTCACTTCAAAATCTTTTCTAAAACTACCGATGCACCCTCGATTAATAGTCCCGTTTAGAAAGAAAAACCACCATTGCATACAACAGAGGTGTAATTCTGACTGAATTAGGTACTTTGGCACTGGTATTTTTGATTTATTTAATTTAATATCATCTTTTAATTACCTCAACTGATGTTTTCGTTGGCCGTGTCGTCAAAATTGACATGAAATTGCTTTTGTTTGCTAAAACTAGCCCCTGGTTCAAGCTGTCGTAACACAACAATGCAACGAACGGCCGCCATCTTGGTCGTGTTGGAAAGCTGGGATTCCCTGATTGGCACGTGTATAGCATGTGATCACTCATCGCGGCGGGGGCCAGTCACAAGTGACGTCACGCGAAGCGAGTCAAGGTCACAGCCATTGGAGGTAGCAGGTGTGCATCTCTTGGCAGACGGCCGGCTGGGAGTGGGAGCGCGATGGCGGCTGTAAACAGATTGCTTTCAACGATATTGAACATAAATAGGGAAAAAAAAAAACTTTAAACTACTTCTACGGTATTACAAACTTCACGCTGTAAACGCTGTAATGGAAGAATAACCAGAGGACGTTATCATTTCAAGGTCTTCCATTTACTGCAACGAAAGGTGAAAGGTAAAGTGGATTTACGTAGTCGAACTTCAACATTTTTTTAAGATATGAAAACCTAATACGATTGTCCCAAGTATATTTTTGCGCAATAATTTATACTGTAATTTTTTTATACCCGTAGAGCGCTTAGTTATTTTACCGAGGCAAGCAACATGTTTGCGGCGACAATGTTTTGGTTGTGTTGCAACCGGTATCCGGCTCAATATAATTGCCGTATCCGGGTCTCGCCAGATACCTCATTAACCAGTGCCGGATCCGGATATATCCGGACTCGGTTGATACCTACTTATAACCTGTACTTAAAAGTCTCATCTTTCAGAAAATTTGAGCAATTTCAAATTAAATACAATCCATCTTAAAACCTACTTAAAATGACCATACCGTTCAGTGAATTTGATTTTAATTAAATCTCGACCAAATTAACAAAACTAAAATGTTGTTGCTTAGGCTGAATGGATGAATTTTTTTTCAAATTTGAAATTATGCACTGGTCGAGGTCATTGTCCTGGGAGCTAGTGTGCTTTGCTTGCGCCCAGCCAGCTACAACCCACGATGGCAGTCTGTGATTGATGGCAGGTCTTTGACCTGTTATCGACGTTGGTCAATTTTGTGAAAATAAAACTGGTTTGAACTACTTGCACAGTAATAGTAACATCAAAAATTATCTTGGAAGATATCTTTAGGTGTCTTTGATTTTTCCGTGAAAAAAAGTTTTCGTTAGCAAACCTTTACTCTCTGTATCTCAGTAACGGTTCATTTTTGATATGAATTTATTAGCATGACTCGGCTGATACTAGCGATATCGGCTAACGGATTTGGTAAAATTTCGGGTTTTGCGATATTTTCGTCAAAAATTGCCCTTTTTTGATGTTCTAATACACCAGTTGAACCATTTTTTCGAGGGCTTTCCATTGGTGCTAATTTTACAGCGGTAGCTTCAGTCGTTTTCAAGTTTTTAAAAAAACCAAACACAGGTTCCAAAAAACACATTTTACTGTAAAAGCTTGCTCATAAAGGTTGATGCGTGGAACTTTTCATAAAATTTTATTTTCACGTATTAACAAGCAGAAAGGACGTGTTAATTCGTTTTTGAATATGGAAGAAACATTAACTTTATTGTGAGTAATTGCATTTAAGTACCGGTATCAGTGAAGAAAGCTTCGGATCGTATCGCTGAAAGTTGGTATCATCCAAGCCTTATGTATTAGCAGGAGCCTATAGAAAACAACTAGGAGCGTGTGTCGGTAACTTCCACTACAGTGTTAAGTCAGGAGCGGCTACGGTGGTGTAAAAATTTGTTACCAGAGGTCGCCCCCTGCACGAGATGATGAGAGGTGTGCGTCACGTTCTCAATGTTAATTTTCGGTCCTTTGTTTTTAAGCAAAAAGTGTTTAACATGGAAACAATACCAAAGTAATAATAAAAAAACTAAACAAACACATAATCAGTTGTTCGTAAGTTGCTCTAACCAACAATAAAATAGAGCGTTGCTTTCGTAGCACACGTCTGCCTCGCGTGCCAAGTTCAGTTTCGATTTTAGATAACTTGGCGCAGGCGCAGTATTGTTGCTCCTTCTGGCGTTAGAATTTCGTACTAAATTACGCGCTTCTAACATAGACCAGCCACACACGCTCCTAGTTTTCTATAGGCTCCTGGTATTAGTAATAGTTGCCTGTGTCCGTGCCCTCTGTAACCAGCCACCCAACGTGCGCCAGTATATTTATGAGTCTCCCTGGATAATTGTTAGGCCATGCAAAGTTAATTGTTTAGTTTACAGGCGCGTGCAGGTGCCTTAAATTATCGCGGGTCAATTTTTTTTATATCAATCTTCGTCCAACCGCTAAATGTCATATTTTCGCCTAATTTTGACCGTTTTCGAATTCCAGTATACCATTTTAACCAGCTCGAAACGAGTTTTTCCATGGTGTCAATTTCAAGCCTCTAACTCAAACCACTAAGAAGTCATTTGGCAAAAACTAAAATTTTTTAATACTAAAAATAAATAACACATTAGCAGAATATTATACTTTTTTGGCAGCCTGCATAGTCTTTTAGCTTTGAGCTAGGTACATGACAAATGTGGTCAGTTAAATAAAATAAAAAATATAATGCCTGGTTGCCTGGTGCTTAAATTTTCAACGCTGCCCGTAAACCAAACAATTTTTTTTTGCATGGCCTTATATAGTCAATTTTTGTATGCTCATAGACATAGATTGCTTAGTTATTTTACTGCGGCATGCCACCTGGTAATGGCACCATATTTTTGCCATAGACATTGTCAGTGGGGAAGTTGAAAATGGTGTTGGACTTAAACGGATTTTAAAAAAAAATGAACTGAAAACAGCAAAATTGAGGGTAAAAAATAAATTACAAACCCGTCTGTTCGCGCCGGTTTTTAGGGACCTAAGACCAGAGAACTAACTTTTCTACTTGCCGACCAGAAAATATACACTGCCTGTAAATTAAATTGCATTCAGTTCCTGAGTGCTTGTTACCCTGGAGGATTTAAAACTCTCTAGATACGCCCAGCTCAGACACCCACCTGCGCATGCGCGGGTCCGGCGCGCGCAGGCCCTCCATAAATGGTGTTACGGTGTTAGCCAGCCATCTCTTTTCCTCCACGCTCCTGTCACGGTCGCTTCGCTCTGTTGCCCGCTATTTTGGTTTTCGTTCGCCGTTTGTCGTTCTTTGAAGTCCATCCCATCGCGTTGTTCCCGTTCACCGGTCTTTAAAGCTCATCGCACCGCCCGTCGCTCCCGTCGCCGTTCAGCGATCTTTGCAGCTCATCGCACCGTGTGTCTTTCCGCTCGCCGTCTGCCTGCCTTGAAGCTCGTCATATCGTCTGTCATTCCCGTTTGCCGCCCGTCGATCTTGAAGACCATCACATCGTTCGTCGGTCTTTGAAGCTCAGCGCAAGCTCCAGCGGCCGCTGCGTCAACATAGCTGCCTTGGCCGTTCGTCGTACCCGTTCGCAGGACCCGCCGCCACTACATAAAGAGGGGTCCCGTTCGCGCCCGCTCATTCGTTCGTTCGCCGACCATCCCTACGAGGTATTGGTTCGTTCGTTCGCTCAATGTCATCTTTTCAAGAAGGAAGCTATCGCTCGTCACGTTTTGAACGAAGATTTTCATCATTTATCCGTCCCGCTCATAAAGCAAGTGAAGCATTCACCGATCGTTGTTCGCTGTTCTCCTGCTTCTTAAGGATGACTCCCGTTCGTTCCCGTTTGGCATTCATCATTCACCGTTCACCTGCTACATACGGAGACTGCCGTTCGTTCTCGTTCGCCACTGCCGTTCGCCGTTCTTCCAAGCTTCTTGCATCATTATTCTTCCGACCACTCGGAAACTGATTCCCGTCACTCATCCCTCGTTTCATCTGTCCCGTTGTGACTGCTGCAAGACCTGCCGCTACATGAAGGAGTCTTCCGTTCGTCGTCCCCGTTCGCAAGAACCGCTGCTACATGATGAATTCATCAGTTCGTTCGTTCGTTTGTTGGTCTTCTATCGACAATGGATTCTCCTACTTACGAAGATGTTATCCGTCCGTTCGTGGCATCGTTCGTCACCGTTCACTGCACCGTTGCCCCGCAATCAACGCCAGCCATGCTGCTGTCTCTGCTGCTGCTTTTACTACCATTCCTCGCAGCCGTCATTCGCTTGCTCGATCGCCACCATCCTGTTTCATCAAGCCGGCGGGAAACCTCCGTCCACCGTCCGTTGGCTCAACGTTGCCGCCGCCCGTTCATGCCGTCGCTGCATCAGCATGGTCACCGGGAGACCGTTGCCCGTTCGCCCACTACACCAAGAGGACTCCTGTTTGTTCTCGTTCGTTGCTCGTTTGCCACTCACCCCTACAAGGTTAAGGTGCATTCGTTCACCCGATTGTCGGCCACTCACCACTAACACATCGGGGCCACCGTTTGCTGCACCGTTCGCCTCATATTGGATGCCGCCCATGCAGTCCTCTCCCGGAAGACTTCTCCCTTCTCAGCCTTCCAGCCCATCACGCTCGTCACAGTCTTCGACGTCATGACCGAACGAAGATTCTCATCATTCCAGACGTCCTGTTCACAACAGTCAAGCAAGTGGTGCGTTCACCGAATCTGTCACTGCTCCTCTTCATCGATTCACCGCTCGCAAGCTTACCTGAAGAATCCCTATTCGAGCCCGTTCGCCAACTGCTGGCCCGACTGTCTTTCAAGCTGTTCGCTGCTCACATCCCGTTCGTCGCTCGCAGCCCACTCGTCAACAAGCACCCACTCGCCGTTACAGGCCAACCTGAAGATTTTCTCCTGAGATGCCCTCCCGTTGCTGGCCCGGCCACCGTTCATGCCTTGCCGTCACGGTCACTCGCTCCTGTTGTCTGCCATTTTCTTCTCGTTCGCCGTTCCCGTTCATCGGTCTTTGAAACTCATCGCTCCGTTCGGCGTTCCCGCTCGTCGTTCTTGATCCCTGTAGGACTCAGCGCGTCTTTCGTCGTCCCGTTCGTCACTGACCAACCTTTGAAGCTCATCACGCCTTTCGTCGTTCTCGTCCGTCGGTGGCCGATCTTTGAAGCTCATCGCATCGTTCGTCGTTCACGTTCGTTGAAGTTCACGACATCGCTCATTGTTAGCCAGTCCAGCCACTCGTCACCACACGCCGGCTTTTGATTTGCTGACTTTCATCTTCACCAAGCCTCATTCCCCATGACTAGAACACCTGGCGTGCATCTTTTTCCTTGCGCTCTGTGGCACCCTGCTCACCATTCAAGCCCTTTTACGCCTATGCCCTCTTTCATCGTTCGCTCTTGCACCCTTGGCCTGTCCTGTTCAACATCCGTTAGCTATTCACCACTCAGACCCACCCCCATCTACGTTGTGGTTCCGTTCACCGTTCGCTAGCCGCTGCCGCACAAGCTCATTGTGTTCGTGCACCTTTCACCATTCACAAGCCATTCACCATCTGTTTCCCTGGCCTGCCTTCAAGTCCATTGCCACCCATACGCCCGTTCGTCGTTCGCCTGCTGATTATGGTCTGCCGGTCCGATCGTCATGTACAAGCCCTTTGCCATCCGCACCACTCGTCATTCATGAGCCGTTCTTCGTTCATCGATGTTAGCCCGCTTGTTGCTGAACAAGCCCTCTCATCGAATTGTAATCTCACATCCGTCGGGAACCACCATGCTCTCCGCGCCATTGTTCCAGCTTGTTCAAGCATCGACGCCGTCAACGGCCACACCATTAATACACCGGCAGTCGTCCGTTCTCCGAAGTCAAATTGTTTGGGCCCGATTCGGACTTGGATGTGCGTCCGAACTCAGCCTCCTCAATCAATCAACCATCTTCACCGGAACAACAAACTCCAGGCACTGTCTTTGAAAGCTTATGCCATACAACAAATCGATGCAACGCCAACTCTGAACTCGCACCTTGCTTCTGCCTCGCTCCATGGAACCACTGCGTGAGACTTCACATGATTGCCCACGTACTTCGTTCCATCTCACCTTCCATACACCATCTCGGCTTGGTTTCATAGTGGGAAGGTCTTCTTCAAATCGCGACCCTTTTCTGATTGAATGTTCACTCACATGTCTTGGAATGAAATCCCACAACATCGCAACGTCCCCATCCCACATGCTCCCGTCGCAGACGTTCGCCCCGAACTGCATTCTCGTTCACCAACACGTTCATTATTCGTCAACATGCTTTGTTACTCTTGCTAACCGTCACCAATTGAATCATGATGTTCTGTCACGGTGCCCAAGTCCATCACACCACACCACTGTGGCCGCCTTGGTTTCACGACTCTTCAATCTCATGGAATAATCCGTCTCCGTCACTAACCGCCTGCTGCATCATGATGAAGCTGAATTTCTTCACGACTCCCCTGTCACTTAAACTCAACTTGATCATGGACGACATAAGCTAAACTCCTTAGCGCTGCCGAAGTAACGTCCATTTTCGTCGAGCACTTCTTAAAGGGAAAATGACCTCTCACTACGCCTCTACAGGTCCTCCAGTCTCCTGAAAACACGCCTGGACTCCTGTTTTCTTGCTCACCTTCCAACACCAGGTCTCTCGAAGAAATTCTGGCCGGCCCATGATTTTCATCACTCGGCCTTATGCCTCACATTCCACTGGTAAAGTCTCGTTCATTCCAAATCCAGGAATCCAGTCTCGTTCCTTGGGAATTCGACTTATCCAATTTTTATGTTGACTCGTCGAACTGTCAAACAAGATGAAACACCCTGTCACCATGTCTAACCTCACGTCTCTTAACCTACACCAAATCTGCTTGGATGCCCTCGCCAACTTACAACCCGAAATTTCCGAACCACAACCTGCGGTTCATCATCTATTCCCATCACTCGCTCATTGCCACCAATGCTCTGCATTCAAGGATCTTTATCCTCACAACTTCACGCTCATGACAGTGTGCTCGGCAATTCGCCCTTTCACATGCTGCCCTTCAAAGATATCTTTTGGTTCACCCTCACACTAATGTTCACTTCCTGATCTTGCTGTTCCAATCTCAATGACTCTGGGGAACAACATCTCATAGGCCCCTCGCCAACTCTACAACATTATACACATCATACATATCACTCGAGCATCTTACGCTTCATCCGTCATCGGAAACTTCTTACAATCCAACAGCTGATGCACAGTTCCTTGAACACACTCTCTCTTTTCTGAACATCAATTGATTCTGTTTTGACAATGGTCTGCCGCCTCTTCACACCTCTCTGAGGTTCGAACTTCTCAACAAAATCTACAACACCAATGTGCTAAATCTTCAAGAACCTAACTTCACACAACTCACTCCCATTGACATCCTGTTGAACTCTACTGCAATTCAGCGAATCGTCAAAACATCAACCGAAAACCAAACAAGTCGTGGAATCTGTAAAACTCGCCTGAACTTCTTCACCAACTCGCTTCGGCTATTGAAAGTTCCCTCCCCACTCCGACTACCTTGCGCAGAAAGTCGGCCGTGACCAGAGAATGTTGCGTCTGCAACCAATCAACCAGCTCACACCCAGCTCACACCCTTGGGGGCCCGTCATGATGGTGCCCGCCACCTATACTGACGAGGTCTGCTGTAAATGCAATTTAATTTACAGGTAGTGTACATTTTCTGGTCGGCAAGTAGAAAGCCCAATTTTACCTGGGGAGAGGTCAAAATTGGTTTCTATTGCCTTAAGAATAATATACACTACCTGTAAATACCCACCCAACCTCCCCTCTAGAGTCACCATCATGACTGACATATCGTGAGGAAAAGTAGATGGCTGGCTAATGCCGTAACACCATTTATGGAGGGCCTGCGCGCGCCGGGCCCGCGCATGCGCAGGTGGGTGTCTGAGCTGGGCGTATCTAGAGAGTTTTAAATCCTCCAGGGTAACGAGCACTCAGGAACTGAGTGCATTTTAATTTACAGGTAGTGTGGATTTTCCTTAAGGCAAGAGAAACCAATTTTGACCTGTCCCAGGTAAAATTGGGCTTTTTTTGAAGTGGCCTTTAGCGGTTTTGTTTCGCCCATCCTGGCTACTCTGTTTTATCTGTGTTGTGAACCAAATGCCGGTGGTCACAGTGTTGAGTTAGTACATTTAGTTAGTCTACACCTTCAGCTTTCATTCTTACATCATCAACTTTTACACTTCCTACACTTCCTGAGGCATTCAAAGACAAAATATTGACGTATTTAACTACATTTTTATAGTTCGGTAAGAATCATTGCTTTCATGTTTATTAGTATATTGATGTGGTACTTTCACGATGATGTGGTACTTTCACATTGATATGGTACTTTCACGATTGCAATCAAGAGTGACCATTGTGAAAAAAATTGTGTTACACTCCAACAGTTTCCAAAACCATTTGATTTCTGTGATACTGTATGTTCCTTATACATTGTTAAAAGCAATATTTTGTATGAAGCATTCATTGCTTTCTTTTACGGGATATTTCAGGTGCCCCGGGATCGGGTAAATACAAAACACGGGTGTTAAGCGTTCCTCCGCCATTTGTGAACATTCCTCAGGCAGCCGAAACGAGCAGCAGCCACACTTTGGCGCTGCCGCACGGTAACGGTTCCGAGATAGCGAGTCCGAGGTCATCAGTAGCGGATGAAGCTAAAGCCGGTAACATGCCCGTAAATGCAGCTTCACCCAACATCACTGTTACGGAGCCGGACACTAGTAGTCTGCCAAAACAGCATTCAACAGGTAAGAAATTCGAATTAATTACATGTAAAATCTGAGTTTAAGAAAATACTGTATAGAGCTTTGTGTTCTGTACCCTACTTAATATTAGCTGATCTGCTCTATATTTTTACTTTGTATGTTTGGCCTTCGATGTAAATGCTGAAAATTTCATTAACCTGGTATACGTGTTTAAATATCACCTATGATGTTAAAGGTACTAAGGCTGCACGGATACAGGATCGGATCGGTGGCCGATATTAGCGGTATCGGTCTCGGCAAGTTTCGCAAAAATATCGAACTCTGGCACGCGGTTCGCAGCGTTTTGCTCAGCAAATCACTGAGTATCTTCCTAGCTTGGTTTTAACTGTGGGTTACTATTTCAAATTTTTTTATTCTAATAATTATTGGACTTTTGCAGAAAATTAAGGATATAATTTTGAATATCAGTATCGGCATCGGCAAAATTTGATAAAACCAAATCAATATCGGATCGGTATCGGTAAAGTTGGTATCGGTGCAGCCATAGTAGTTACTTTTATCATTGGTGATAATTTGTTAATTGTTATTAACAAATTATGACCAATTTCTGTGGCGTTAAGTTTGGTTCCTTGAACCGTAGAAGTATGCACTCATTACCATTTGATGGAAATTAATACCGAAGAAGTGTCGGTACTTCTGCATTTGTGTAAAGCTCCTGTCTCGGCTAAGCATGAACTCCATTTAGTTTAACGAAACTAAATTGGCAGCCAGTAACCTGTATTACAGATAAATGAGGAACAAAATGAAGCAAACCTTGTGAATTTTTGGTTGAGTAAGCAGCAATCTTGTAACAGACATTGGCTCACCCTCGTACCTACCTGTGTGCTGCTGTGTTGTGGTTGACTTTTGTTGGCGCCAAAATCACTTGTGCAACGGCAAGGACTTTCAGGTTTTGCGCCAAAACCATGAGCGGACGTGCAGGAGAACGTGCACGATTGGCCACGATTGGTGAACACTTTGTAACCATGAACTGGATTAGTTAACGAACTCACGAGCTCATTGGTTGTCCGGTGGAGCTCTGGATCCGACCGGAGCATATAAAAGTCAAGGGTTTCAGAGCCCGGTGTTCTATTCCCGTTGATTCTTGTGTTGAGAAAGAACGTAATAATGTAACCCAAATCTTGTCATGATTATTCCGCATTAAATAAGGTTTAACTACTTCAAGTTTGGCTTCTACATTGAACACACGTTACAATCTTAATAATGGTAACATCGTAATCTAGTGCACTGGAGGTCAAATCTTAAGACCCTGGTTTAATTCATGGGCTGGTGATAACATATGTGGTAACTTTTTCGGTCACAGATGTTGGCTGCTTATCTCGTTATCTTTCGTAGTGTTCACAATAGTGTTGGGCGGTACCCGAAATTTTTATGACGGTGCTGGTACTAGCCTAGGTACTGCGGTACTCGGTATTTAACGGTTCTTAAAATTTGGCGGTACTTCATTCGGTACCTCCAGTACCAACGGTATTTTTTTCAAGTAGCCTAATCAAACTAATTAAGGTTGGAAATGGAATCGTCAATTTCATTTACGTAGCCTCTCCCCTCCTCCAAAAAAATACACATAAAAAATAATCACCAAGCAGGCTACTGAATTTTGGGCTCAAATTTTATTTTCTGTTGGTTCTTAACTGGTTGTAGCATCGAAGTTACACAAATTTGACTCCACTTTTGTGCATTGTTTAGAATTCCAATTTTACCATTATTGATCTTTAACTGATTATTACACTGCTTTGAGCCCTACAACACAAGGATTGACTAAACTATTATTATAATTTTAGCGCCTTTTTTCGTATTAAAACAATACTGGTATTTCAACAATGCACGGTATTTGGTACCGCGGTACACCGTGAGAACCGGTATACCGCTCAACACTAGTTCACAATGTTTTCTTCATTGTGTTTTTCGTTTATTTCCGTTTTTTGCAGTATGTAGTCTACATGCCTTGGCCACCTATTGGCATGTGTGAGCCAGCTGTAAACGATTTTTGTTTTTAATATGGATCGACCTCGGCCAAAATTTACCGACGGTTCTAGTGCCGGTCCTTGCATGGTTTGTCACCTGCTGGTACCAATGTCGGTGCCTGTTCGAAAACTAGAAATAAACCTATAGAACCACTATTTATTGTAAAAAATGAAAATCCAACACATTAAAATACCAAAACTGAATAAAATCTTTCATTACCAATCACTGAAAACTGTTCTGATACCAGGTATGAGTAGTTTTGTACTACCTGACTATAATCTCTAATGAAAAAAAAGTGTTCGGGCAGACAAACAATTTTTACGACTGGCCATTAAAAAATGTACTTTGCTTACTTCCTCCCCCCCCTCCCCCCCCAAAAAAAAATATGACTCTTAGTAAAAGACACTTCACTTTGGAACAGTTGGTTTAAAATCGGCCTAATCATCAACCTTTCATCCATCGGTCCCACTCCCACCATGGAATAAAGGCTGAAATTAAATAAGTTTCCATTCCAGACTCTTGAATTTCTACGACTAAACTTCTTTAAAGAAATATCCATCGTAGGCTGCCCCCTAAATTTCATTCAGACACATTTGAAGCTAGCTTAACTCAAAGTTGCTTGGATAATAAACCGAATATGTCACAATGATCACGCTGACAAAGCAAAACTGAATGTTGACTTAACTGTTCTTAGTACCGGCCGATACTTGGCTCCAGAACCATCTCCAGTTGATCCCTAATGTAATATGGTGTAAATAAAAGAGACTACAAGGTGAATTATCCCATCGGACAAGACAGGTCGTAGCTTGTTACCTTGCACAAAAACATGGAACATTTTAAATCACTGAGCGGTGGTGCACACACAGTTTCTTCATGCTCTTGCAACTCTTTAACACCGAAACAAAACCTCATCACATCTATACGACACTGCCTTAGAAAGAGAGTCCGAAACCTTGCACACGTATCCGCTTTTACACTCAACACTCAAGAGCTGTTCTGAGTTTGTATCAAAGAAACCACTCTGAAGTTTAAAAACAAACGTTACATCAAACTTCTGGTAAGGGCACCAGCCCTAGCAATATGTACATCGCACTGGGTGGATCGCAAAGTTCCAAACATAAAACTGAATGACCCTTGGACAGATGTGACATTCTTAACATCCTTCACTAAATATAGTGACCATACTAGGTCGTGTTTTAGTAGAACTGCTCTACCAATGTGACACAATTTCTTGACTACAGAGCTCAAAGAAATGTTACGTGTTAAATAAGTAAATGAAATGGGATTATTTTAATTTCGACTATGAAGAATGGAAAAGCGTCTATTTATGCCCCACAAAAAACTAAATCCACGTAACGACAAGAATATTAAAATGCTAAAAAATTTGGTTTAGGCCACGCAAAAAAAAAAATTGTTTGGTTTATGGGAGAGGTTGCAAATCAAACCACCAGGCAACCAGTCATTTTATTTTATTTTTTATTTTATTTAACTGACCGCATTTCTTTGACATGTACCTAGAGTATGTAGTCGGCCTAAAAAATTTTTATATTGCTAATGTGTTACTTATGTCATCTAGTATTCAAAGTATTTTAGTTTTTGTCAAATAACTTCTTAGTGGTGTGAGCTAGAGGTTTGAAATTGGCACCATTGGAAAGCTCGTTGCGAGGCGGTTAAAATGGTGTACTGGAATGTCAAAAATGGTCTATATTTAGCGAAAATGTGATTTTTAGCGGATGAACCAAGATTCAGATAAAAAGTTTTGACCCGCGATAATTTAAAGCACCCGCACGCGCCTGTAAACCAAACAATTAACTTTGCATGGCCTTAGCTTACTTTTGTGTAATGCAGTCCCTACTACAACTAACCTTTCTTCACTTAAGTTTTTATCAATTGCTTCATAATTTTGACTATGTATTTTGTTTGTTTTTAAACTCTTATCTAGTTATTGTGTACATCAATCACGGATGCACTCCGGGCCCATACTTAGATCCTCGCCGAGTGTCACAATTGCCCCTACAGTTTGGCCCAGGTTCCTTGAACCGTGTATTAAGAGAAGCGGTTCAAGCTTGTGTTGAGTGTGCCGTTCATGAAGACCAGGTGTTTCCCTTGTTAAAGCAAGGGGAAGGGAAGGTCATCATCACAGGTATTTGCACTTATGATATTGTGTTGCATCAGAACTAAAGAGCACCATAGAAATGAGGTATGACAAACACTGTTCCAGTGTATGATGGGGAAATAGACCCACTCAACCAATTAGTGTACTAAAACAAATTAATCCATCTTGAAAGGAATTTTTAACCCTTCTGACGCCAGCCAGAAAAAGAGCACTTGCTAGCCCAAACCAACCAGTTTTTTGCAGCGCAAGAAATGATTGCACGTCTTCATTAAAATTCATGTAACTCCCTTTAAAAACGTAGTAGAGGCTTCATTTTTTTTTTAAACGGCTCGTAATATTTAAGCCTTAATATAACCCGAATATTCACACACAAAAAATTATATGGCATATTTAGGGTGGGAAAAATGGCAAATGTATTACAAATCAAAAAAATCTAACATAGTACTGGCTTTGAGAGCAATTTTAACCAACTTTATATGCTGAAAGAGTACTTTTTTTTCCATAAACGTAATGATCTATCCATTATATATATTTCTTCACACCAAAAATGAAGCAAATATGTGTGATACTTTTTTTTTAATTAAATAAAATTTGTCCCGCCTGTCAGTAGTGAAGCATTCCTGTCAGGAGTGGCTGCCCTCCTTGGCAGCTTCCTTCTACTCAACAAAATTTACACAGTTTACACAAAAACTGAAAGCATGTACAATATATTTATTACGAACTTACGAAAGCGTGTAGAATTTGTTAAGGCGCACGGACAAAAGTATATGGGCAATGAAATAGAGCATACTCATCATTATAGCCCTTTATCCGATAGTAAGCCATTGGTTGAATTTGTCAACTTTCTTCACCAGTTAACTGAAAAAGGAGCCACGTAGGCTTTTAGGTTCGATTTATGTCAATCACGTGTCTCCTCCCCCTCCCCCCAGCCCATTTGCCTTTTCTGCTTCCGGCTTTTTGCCGTTGGGTAGATACAATTATGAATAAAACCAACCAGCCTATTTGCAGCGCAAGAAATGATTGCACGTCAGCATTAAAATTCATGTAACTCCCTTAAAAAACGTAGTTGAGGCATAATTTTTTTTAAACAATTCGTAATACTTAGGCCTTAACCCGAATATTCGCACAAATAAATTATATGGCATATTTTGAGGGGAAAAAATGGCAAATTTATTATAAATCAATAAAACGTAACATAGTTGACTTTAAGAGCAATTTTGACCAACTTTATATGCTGAAAGAGTCCTTTTTTTTTTGCATAAACGTAATGATCTATCTGTTATCTTTTCTTCACTTCAAAAATTAAGCAAAAATGTGTGAAACTTTTTTTTAATTTAATAAAATTGTCACGTGTGTCAGTAGTGCATTAATCGCTCTCAGGAGTGGCAGCTTCATTTTCAACAAAGTTTGGGCCTATTTTGTAGAAACGGGCACGTAATCACACATCCGTAATTATTCACATCCATTTGGCAAGCTATTATTAATTAAAATCTTATGAGGTAGTTGTTTCTCCTTCATTAGGGCTGGAAAAAAAAACATTTTATTTTCAGTTGTTCCAGTGGTCGAGCGACGAAGCACTTCTGCAAAGCGTAGGCTAAGCCTATTCCCGACTCGGACTAGTTACATCATGTAATTCTCCGAAATCCATATTGTTAAAAAAAAAAAAAAAAATCCAACGAAGAAAAATCACTTCTCAAATGTTCATACTTCAAATCCAATCTTGAATTCGCAGAAATGGCGGAGTAATGGAATGAAATATGAGGCAACCGATCAAGCGACGCGAGACAAGCAGGATGGCTGCCGCGGGCCGGGGCTCAATGGTCGACAGCGGCGGGGCAGGGTTCCGTGGTCGGGAGCGGCGGGCCGGGCCTCCTTAATCGACAGCGGCCATTCTTATCGCGTCTTGCTGCGATCCAGTCGGGCGCATCGCATTTGATTCACTTAACGAATTATCGACCATATTTCAATATAAAAACGTTATCACAGTTATCTTTACAGTTATATCTCTCAAAGACGTCCATAATTTGCTAATTTACCGCAGTCTAAAGTGGTACACGATGCAAATCCAAATCCGGAGAGCCGCTACGCGACGCAATGGCCGCCATCTTTTTTTTTTCGAAACTCACGGGGGCAGCGCCACGAGTGTGAATCTGTCCCACCAGTTAACACAGCGAGGAGTGATTCTACCAGAGAACTTGTTCTCGCAGGAAAATCGAAGTTTTCAGAGTAGAGCTCAAACGTCCGACGGCCTTAGCTGGCCACTACAACTGTCGGCCAGCTAAGGCCGTCAGACGCTCGAGCTCTCTAGAGCTATCTCAATTGGCTGCGAGTCGAAATCGAAGAGTGAAATCAGTCTGCATTAATTTCTGCGCGTTCCAGCAAAGCAATGGCGGTCTCCATGTCGTGTTTTGGTGATGCAATAAAAATTGTTGTATCGGACGTACGTAACGTATTCTTACCGCAATTCTTGTGTTTAGTTATTGTGTAAATGATCCAAAAGTAAAGCATGCATTTTAAAATGGATGTAATTGCCCTTTAAACATCGGACTACGAAATATCGGAATCGGATATCGGCCTATGTTTTTTCAATATCGGAATCATTATTTGAGCACATCGGTGCATCCTTAGTAGAGATAGAGGCGTGCTTACCATGGAATTGTTGATTTTTGTACAGCAAGCAACATTATGGAGCGCAGTTCAAAACTCGTCCAACACCCTGATTATTGCATGCAGAGGTGACATCAATAGCTAGGGCTGTGGTTTGGGTGGAACCGTCGCTGCAGGTTTATTAAATTTGGAAAGTGGTGAGAAATTCGAATGCAGCAAGCCTAAAGTCTTTTAAGGCAGCATGCACTTGACCACTTGCAGGAGTGGCAGTACTGCAGGAGGCCAAACACTTCTGCACTATTAACAGGTTCCTTTGTTTCTCCTGACTTCCTGTTGCGCTTCATTTCCATTTTTAAGATGTTAAGAAGGAAAGAAGCGATTTTAAGTGTAATATCTGTTAAGTGTAGTATCTGTTGCTAAAAAGAATACCAATTCTGATCTGATAACGATATAGTAAATATCTGAAGATTTACCGATGTGACATCTGTATCGGTACAGCCTTACACGTATCAGTAACCATGTTACCCCGGTTATCGACCTTCCTCATCTACGTTCCCCACACGTAACTTCATTTTTATTTATGTTGATAAAAATGTCAGCTAACGTTGTTTGTATCCGTCTATTCGTTGCTGTTTATTTTTTGCATGTTATTTATCGAGTAAGCCATTTTCTACGTTAGTTTGAGCAACTGATGAGTATAAAATCAGTGTAAAGATAATGTGTGCCAACCTTAGAGTGGCTAAGTGCTCAATGCCAGAAGCGGCGCTCCTTGTTCTAAACTTATAGTGCATGATGCATTCTGATTGGCTCCTGTTGTGACACAAAACTGGGGTTAGCCAATCCTAGCCGTTCTGGCAAAAGGTAAAAGCCTGTCATCAAAACATAAATCAAACACACATTTAAATAATGTAATTAAATAATTAGTAACCACTATTTATTTTCTGTACTAGGTTTGGTTCCTATGTGAACCATCCATAACCTGTTTATTATTACGCCGAAAATTTTTTTAACTGGTCTAGATTAGCAATATTGAAGTAAAGTAAAGTTATAAATGTTTATTTATTCGTTGGTAGTGCAACTAACCTGTAACATTTGTCACTTCAGCTACTTTCAGCGGACGGTCACACACAGCTCGTCTCCCCAAAGTCGACAAAGTTTCAATGTTTTGGAATTACCTGGAAAACTTATTTGAGGAGCTGATGTGCTGTGAAAACTTCTACACGAGTCAACCATTGGAAGGAGGATGCAGCAAATGCGGGAAACCCACGTCCACGAAAAGAGGTATGTTAAGTCGTAGCTCTTCAAAGAATTCGGCTTGTACGTACATTTTTTGTATTTTGCATTCACCACCACGCACAATTTCAATTTACTTACTGAGATTTACGCCTTACTGAAATTGTTCCTGTTTACCGTTTGATAAGGCAATACATCTCAGTAAATAAAGATGCCGAAAAATCGGTAATTAGCACAATTTCAAAGTCTATGATACTCTACAATATCTTTGGGATAAAAGCTTTGCTTTGGGCTAATCTAAGTTGGGTATGGAAATTGGAACGTCACAACTGCCCATGCGGCATCTATTTCTAGGTTTTCATGGCTTTTTTGCTGGTCTTGTGTGAGAGCCTTGTGGCTTCCTCCAGGTTTGGTCGTGTTTCGTTGACTGTTATGTATGTCTGTTTATATTTTTTTTTCATGCCTTCCTACTGGGGTTTACTTTTTTTTTGGGGGGGGGGGGGGGGAGGCTTGTTATGTAGCATTATTTGTATTTTTTTTTTAATCGGATTTTGAGGGGATGACCTTCCTTCATTCTCGCACTTCTTTTGGGGGCCCGACACCCTTTGTGTGTCGCCTTGGCATTAGTATGTCCTTTCCCTGCTCCGCATCTATAGGACTTCCATCTGGCCCCCAAAAGGCTCATCAGCTGTACCGGCCTGTTGCGGGAAGGTGCAGTACCTTCTTGCTTACCTTACTTGCGGCCCACACGATGGGCAGTCAGACCGGGTCTCTACGGGTCTGCCCAGAGCGGTATCTTTCTTCGGGGGCGGTGCTCCACGAGTCCGCCCCATTTTCTGCCACATATCAGGTTTTTTTGGATGATAATAAACAGTTTTACCATATACTTGTGTTCGTGTCGTTTCATACTCTTGCTTAGATTTGGGGCCAAAGCTCTGCTTTGGGCTAGTCTAAGTTGGGTATGGAACGTCACAACTGCCCATGCGCTATCTATTTTTAGGTTGTTATGGCTTTTGTGTATTGTGTGAGTGCCCATTCAGTCTTGTTGGTTTTGTTACCCGGCTCCATACGTCCTTTTCCTGCTCCACAGAAATAGGACTCCCGTCTGGCCCCCAAAAGGCTCATCGGCTGTACCGGCCTGATGCGGCAAGGTGCGGTGCTCACCCTACTTGCGTCCCACAAGGTCGTGCAGTCAGACCGGGTCTCTTTGGGTTTGCCCAGAGTGGCATTTTTCTTTGGGGGCGGTGCTCCATGAGTCCGCCCCATTTTTTTCCACATTTCATGTTTTTTGGATGATGATAAACAGTTTTACCATATACTTGTGTTCATGTCGTTTCATACCCATGCTTAGATTGGATATTTCAGAGATTGGTATCGGGGACGACTATCTTCATCAGGCTCGTTCCTTACAGTCGCTACCTCGCCAAGTGTATGCGACTTTGGATGGTTTTTTTATGTTGCCTCCAGTATTAAAAGGATCTTTACATTTTGGAGGTTGATTGTCGTATCTCCTCACATTAGTTTAGCCGTCTCTCCACTTTTCGTTCAGCATGTTGCAAAATCACATCTAAACAGTTGCTGGATTGTAGGATTTGACGGCTCCTGGATATTCAGCATGGCCGTCTCTTGGCTCCAGTCCACGGAGGTTAACATCTCTGAATGAGTTTAAAACACTATAAATTAGGACTACCGAAAATTTGCAAGATATTGTAGTTAGAAAAGTCACACACGAAAATGCTCAAATTCAAAATGCAAATACACACACAAATTGTATTTACAAATTTGCGATATTCATAGAAATTCAAATGAGATTATTTTCGATTTCTCCTATCTCCTCCAGGCTTCTTTTTGTTGTGCTTTTTTGTGTTTACATTGCTGCTTGCACTAGTATCGTTTGTGCCGTTCAGAACTGACGGTCTACGTTGCCTCCTGTTTTCACAGGGCAGTGCTCTTTTTTCTTCACAGAACAAAAAAAAAGCCTGAAGAAGATAGGAGAAATCAAAAATAGCATCATTCGACTTTATATGTCTATCGAAAATTTGCGAATACAATTTGTGTGTGTATTTGCATTTTGAATGTGATCATTTTCGTGCGCGATTTTTCTCAGTTTTGATCATTCAAAGTAGAAGGCATGGTTTGATTTCTCTCGGATATTGTGGAGTGTCTTTGACTTGAAATTGTGCGCGATGGTGAGTGCAAAATACGATGTCTTTCTGTTTTCAAAGTACATTATTGTACGTCTATGTTAACGAATACTTCCATTAGTCCAAATTGTCGTCTACTTACACAAATTAAAAGAGTTGTGCCACTGGATTCTGAAAGATCCAATGAAACTAAAAGTGAATGAGCGAGCTATCTTCGGTTCTCAGTAACAAATTCTTGCTCGAGTGTGTTGCATGTTAAAGTGTCTGTGTATAAAGGTTGGCATCAGCAACTAAAATAAACGATTCTTCGACTCAAATTTCAATTTTCTGATTGATTTCGAGTAAAGAAAACCTTTAGACCTATGAAAAATGGCTCAAACGGCTGGAGCATAGAGCGTATGTTCCTATCATGGTAATGGCAACAAAATATAAGTTTGTAATACCTTACCAAAACTTGGCTATTTCTTGTGTGTGATTGCCATAATTCTGCTGTTGTGTTTCTTCTTTGATCTTGCATTCTTATTCCCCAAACAATAATAAAAAAAATCAAGTGTCTGGAAATGCAGTTGACCTTGTGGTCATCGTATCCATCATGAAAGGCTGTTGTACAAACATTTCAGTTAGTATCTTATTTTGCAATACCCTACAAAGGCACGCTTTTTTGTGTTTATAATCTGTTATTTCCCGATGCTGCATTTCAGGGATGTAAGTCGCAAAATGTACTTTAATTATTCCAGATGAAACAGATACGTCGGTCAGAAGTTCTGTAGAAAAGCGGCGTTGGTCCACAGAATCATCAGATGCACTTCTGCGACCAGCACCGCCTAAAAAAATACGGAAAACTGTCTCCACAGAGTTAGAAGGTAAGTGGTCAAATAAACCTACAAAGACAGCAAAGCTTTCGAAGGTAAATCATACTCCTGAGACTAGGAATTCGGAAGGATGTTTATTATGCCCAGTCAGCTGCACTAATAACACATCGTACAAGTTCATTGTCAACTTGGATCTATCAGCATATCCCACTTGGCCTCTTTAGAAGACGTGTGGGTGTGTGTCAGGTCGTAAGTAAACCAATGGTCATTGTTTCCGTCCCCTGAACAACTCTCAAAGTAAAAATGCTTTGTTGGGGGAATACGACTGGTTAGCACAAAACTAGTACAATGTCCTTCACTCACAAGTCAATTCGACCCTGACCAATTTTGAGAAAACTAAAAAAAAAAAAAAAAAAAACCTACTACAGGCAAGTTACGCAAAGAAGCTTGTGATGAATCGTCGTCATCTTAAGCTCGTGTTGATAAACCGGCTTAATTTTGATGTTTAGTGGACTTCTAGTAAGCTTAGGGGCAGACCCAAAGATATGAACTAAGACCATAGAAAAAGAAAAGTTCAGGCCCTGCCAGCACCAATTTTTCAATGGGAAATACAAAGATATGACGCGGCAAAATTTATCGCTAATACAGATGAAAAATGGTCCTTAGTGAAAAATGGAAATTTAAAATTACCATTCTTGTCTTAAAATCAGGCTGGTAAGCGTAAGCAACTTTGGATGTTAGCAAGGGTGACTCCATCTGATGTTACAGCATGGCTTAGTGAGAATTCGGCAAGATCTTACTTTGAATGTTCGAAAAATGTCAGAAGACAACTCACACTCAAATTCAAAAGGAACCATCTTTGAATGTTCAAAAAATTTCAGAAGACAACTCACGCTCATATTCAAAAAGAAACAAATCCTACCGAATTTGCGAATTTTCAACAGGCTGCTTGACTAAAGATGGTAAAAATAGTCAGCAAGATCTTGAGAGTTAATGCTGTTCTTGTTGGTTGGGTCGAGGCCTGGCTGAAAGCTCGCAAGTGGTGGGTAGTGTTGATTTGCCAAGCTTCTTTGTAGAAGAATGTCACAAGTGGTCTTCCTCGAGGCAGTGTCCTTGGACACCTTCTGTTGTGTTCTCTGACAATAGTTTGGATGGTGTTAGTTCTCGTGATTTGACGTTTGTTGATGATGGCAAGCTACTAAGGTTTTGTGACATCGTCGATTGTAAGGTGCTTTAATGTGATTTGGACATGGTGGTGGCATGACCAAGGAAGCTTTGATCATGCTGAATATTGAAAAATTCTGTATACTGCGCATTGGCCTGCAGCCTGGGAAGGTCACTTTACCATACCAAATTGATGGCGTGTCTCTAAATGTGGTTGAAGCTGAGGAGGACTTGGGGGTGACCCGTTTTTGCTAATGGAAAGTGGGCAAATTTGTGTGCTGTTGTCGGCACTAAGGCAAATCAGGCCCCTTGTCTTTTAAATAGGGTACTTGCCACACGGTCACCGAATGTGTTAGTGCCAGCCTATAAAGCGTTGGTCAAGCTTTTGCTGGAGTATTGTTCACCTGTCTGGTCCCCTTATCTGTTAGAAGACTTTAGGAATGTCGGGGCAGTGCAAGATTTACGAGGATGTTTTAGATTTTGCACCTTTTCGAGTGTGGTGATGGCTTGACTCGCTTGGCTTGGAAATTCTTGCTGATCGAATACAAAACTTGATCCAAGTTGTGAGCGGAACTCAAACAAAACCCTGTGACGCCACTTCGAAATAGCATAACGAGTGTCTTCAAGCTTCTGTGCGAACTTATCGGCATTGACTGGCGGAAGCTCCTGATTCTTTTGGTTGGTAGTTTGCAGGACGGACATAATGGTCTGATTCTCAAGGACGTTGAGTGGGTCTCGGGAGGTTTTAATTTTGATTTGATAGAGGTTAGAACATGGAACGCTCTAGCAGAAGATGTCAATGCAACCTCCCTATAAACATTGCACTTCCCTGTGCATAACCACGGCATGATGGTTGGCCTACTTATAGAAGTAAAGCTCAAAATGAAGCCAGTTTATCTGTACAAGCTTTTGTTTGCTTTGGTTGTCTGAAAAGTATTTTCCAAACTGAAAGAAACAAGATTTCATGCTATTCAATTGTGTTGTACTGTTCTGTTAATGCCTGTTTTGTGTAATATTGTGGATCCAAAATCCATATTAAGCTCTGTCACATAAAAATTAAACCATATTACACACTGTTTTCTCTTTCTTTTGGTGATTGTTCTTCAGCGGGACTGTGGATTTCTGTGGCAGTTGTTGGCGAAGAAAAGGGTAATAAAATGGGTTTAGGGTTTCTAATCATTCGAAAATAATGTTATGCTCATCTGTTGGCGTAAGCTTAGAAATTAAATATCCTAAAAATACAGATAATTTTTCTTTTAATGTTAATTGAATCCGTGCCATTATTTGACATTTTGTAGAGTGGAAATTCTCGTTTGTAAAATCCTCCTTGCTGTGTTAACAAATGTGATCCGTCCTTTGCTTCCAGGTTATTTCATAATCTTAGCAATAGCAAGGGTAATAGTTATTGCCACACTTTTGTAACAATGGGTCGGTGTAAAAGCAATTTATCGAATGCTTTCCAAGGTGGTAGAAAATCGTCCAAGGCGGACGTTATCCAACTGCGAGGACTGCATTCGATAAAAACTACCCTCCAATTTGCTTACACCAGCCCTTTATTAGTTGCTACCATACTTCATCAGTTCTGCCATGTAATAAGTCCACTTTTAACTTATTGGGAGTTGATTGTTATAAAAGTGTAAAATCAGTTGGTGCAACAATGTCTTGTATATGTATTTTAGTCTTCTGTATAGCCAAAACGTCTGGAAAAATTATAGCAACGACTTTGTCTGTCCGTCCATTGCTTTTTTTCAGTGGTAGTCAAGTGGATTTTAAAAAACACGGCAAATTAAAACATAGTTGCTTCCTTATAGGTAATAGGCTTTTTCGTCATAACTCAAAGAAATAATAACATTTGATTGTCGCATTTAACCACCACACGAAGACACTCGACCATAAAAAACAAAACGATTTCGTTAACGATACAGAAAAAAACAAAAGGAGTTCGTTAACGATACAGAAAAAAAACAAAAGGAGTTAACGACTCACATTTAGCTTTATTTAAATTAGTCTTGACACTGTGTTGTGTAAATGAATAGGTCTACTCTCAAACCCAATTCTCCGTTAACTGCACCATACGAAATTAAAATGGCTGGTAAAAATTTGGATAAAGCGTAAAATTTAAAACTAGGCCTAACACCTAACACATTTGTAAACGGCAGATGGTTACTACTTTTAGATTGCATAATAGAGATCGCTGCTGCAGTGCGTGATAAAGGTGTGCCTCACCGGCATTTTCATTGGAAAAAGCTACAGCAGTCCGGTTGTGGTATTCGCTGATACTGCTTGTTTCATATTGTTGTGTCAACTGTCCATAGCTATTACAACAATCAACTCTCAATAAGTTAAAAATGGATTCTTTTAGTATAATGTCTTCAAATAAGTAGCACAACAATGCCCAACGCAAGTGTCCAAGATTTTAGGACATTGTTGCAACTGTCTAAACAATGAAAATGATGTTGTTTGGTAATAACTCCGTATATTTTAAATATTAAATTGTGCAAAATTTACGTCACATTCACTCTTTTCCTGCGTTGCTCCTTTGCTTCTACTAGCCACTTAAGCTTTTGATGCCCGGTACGGATGATCGTCTTTTGGTGGCACGGCCATGGTGAAACACTTGAGGTTTTTACGAATTTTCCATCAACAAAAGATACTATGCTTGAAAGTGAGTGCAGCCACGAACCCATTGTCGATACAAAAATACCGTAAACATTGGCTGTGTGACGTACTTGAAGGCAAGTACAGTGAACGATAAGCATGGATGATAGGGCCCTGGATTTAGGCTTAACACTCTGTAACTTGTAAAAGTGGGGTATATGGTAACCCATTCACCAGGAATTGCGTACGGTGCCGTTCGTATTAGCATACTGTACTAGAGTAGGACTAATAGATGGTATGAGCGTGAACGCTGTTGGTCGTTCCATTTTTAATGGCTGTGATAGCGGCCTAGTAGTGCATGGTGCGACAAGAAGGCTTCGGCGAAGCATTTTGCTAATAGTGGTTCATACATGAACGGTTGTGAATTATGGAGATTAAATTGTATTTGAGCATGACAAAACATTATTTGATAACGTGGAGTGTAGAAATTAAGGATGTGCGATACTCAAAAAATTCGAGCTGAGCCGAGTATGAAACTTTTACTCGAAGTCGGCTCGCTGCTCATGTCCATACTCGAAAAACTCGAATCCGGCAAAAATGCGATAACTTCACCAATTTTTGACCGATTTTGATATTCCAATATACCAAATCGATCATCTCGGCGAGAGCTTTCCAGTGGTGCTGATTAAAAGTAAATAACTGAAACCATTTTCAAGTTATGTCCTTAAAACTGGAAAAACATGACCAACACAGTCAGTTAAGCATCATCTTTGTTCTTATTATCTCAACAAATTAAAGAGAAAGTTGCAAACAAATATTTCCATCAAATACTCGAACTCTGCTCGATACTCGATTCTTCTACTGCAAACTCGGCTCGGCTCGACTTAAAATTTTTCTACTCGCACATTCTTAGTAGAAATAATAAAAAAAAAAGATTGTACGATAACCCATTGAAATTAATGGCGTGCGTTGAAATTGCTCGAGGCGGTCGCTACATGAATCCTTAAAAAGACATGGATCAGTGACCAATGTGATAATAGAAGAGAAAGTGGGTGAAACTTTTGTGCGCCCTTGCCCAATTGTAAGATAGAAATCATGATGGCACAGTATATGGTGGCTTTTGGTGAAAAGGCATTAATGGTTTCAAATTTATTGGTGGCATTCCAACCGCTACAGGCGTTATGGTTTTGGGCCATGGAGCCGTCTAATTTTGGTAGCTCATGACATTCTCCATTCCACACATAGTGGATGTGGATATGCTCATATTCCACGTGCTGTTGCAGGTAGTTGAACACAAAGAGATTGCTTTTCGTTGGTTTTGTAATGTTTCTAGCCTACTCTCCACCTTACTTGAGCATGGAATAAAAACCTCTTGCAGGTAATAAATGCATTGCGAAATATAATTGTAACAAAATGAGCAGCTGTGGTAAGCTATGATGGGGCTTCATTTGGCCTTGGTATAGCAGGGTTTTCGGCCCTGGGGGTGTGAGTACAGCTGTTTGTGCCCTGTAGTTTTGAAGCTTGTCATTTTTTCCCCACGAATAACAAAACACAGGACGTTGAGTGGCCCGGTGCCAGGGCACACCACTCGATGACGACTGTCGTGGTATGTTGCTTAGAAGTTAGCCGAGACTTTGTTCTTCCTGGAGATGGGTACATGTGTGTGTATCAAATGTGCAAGGAATGCTCGTTACGGTTTGTGTTTAATATGATAAAATTTGGTCAAACTTGCAGGTTCTTAACAAGGGTGTGTTATGATAAGGTCACGTGTAGTCCAACTGGAAGGCCTGGTGTTGTGTTGGCTGTCTGGGTTCAACCCCCTTTTTTAGCCCCAGGAGAGGCAGGTTTGAAAATGGCTGTTAGTGAGAGGATTGCCATGTAGGGGAACTCTGGTTATTTAGCTGCTTATTTATTTAGCTGGTTATTCTGTGTTTCGTCAGGTTTGGAAGGGTGATGCAATAACGACGCGTTAATTGCGCCACCACTTGTCATGGAGTTGTCTAGCCGACGACCTCTGCCGAGATACTGGTTGCTGGGAACTTGGCGGTGGTGGCATGGTGCTATGATCAATTTACTCTAAAAAGTTTGGATTTGGACACCCTTAATTCGTAGGACGTTACATGTGGTGTGAGCCAGAGAGCGAATTGGCTTAAAGTGGCACAGTTACGGTTGCCTTGGCATGGTTGGCTTAATGTGGTGCAATTTTGGGGGGGTCCGACACTGTTCGTAGCTGGGGTAGTAATTAGCACTGCACTTCGTTGTTCCTAGGGCATAAGTGCCGGGACGGATCTTTGGACACAAGATGTTCTGTATCGTCACATAGTAAGTACGCAGGCAGTTTTTTGGGCTAGACCTAGAGGTGCGGTTGACCCGAGTACCTCTCATGCAATAACAGGTTGTACTTTCACAAGCTGTAGTTATTGCTGCATGGCTGTTGCGTGCGCACTCAGTGCGAGTGCCGGTAGCCTCGGCATCTGGAATAGTGCATGTGGTTACAGATTGGTGGCCGTCATTAATACTTTTTTCACGTTACCAGGGCGAATAGTCTTTTCTGTAAATATAGTTCGGGCTAGGCCCGTGCCACATTTTTAAATTGGGTCCCATTTGTTAACAGGTCGAGGAGGATTTTATGACGGAGAATTTATTGGCAATTCTACCAGAGAACTTGTTCTTGCAGGAGAATTGAAGTTCTCCTGGTAGAATCTGAAGAAGCTGTGTTAATTGCAACCTACCTCCTTGGCACGTTGCCACCAGCCGTAAAAGAAGTAGTTAGTGGATGTGAGGGGCCGAGGTAGGAAGAGAGCGGATGTATGTAATTTTTGCATAATTTAATATTTAAAATGTGCAGAGTTGGGATGATAAAATGTTCTAGAAGCAAAGGTGGTGTCCCATTTGTTAACGCAGCTTCGTCAGATTCTACGTGAAGAACTTCAATTCAGCGGAAATGAACTGCAAATTAATGTTATAAAGAATATTAATTTTAACGTACAGTTTTAAATGTTTGATTAGCGGCAAGTTCCACCACTAGCTCCATGGACATGAGACCGTCATCAGAACCCTCTGAATGGACCATTGATGAAGTTACCAATTACATCAGGAACACAGACAGTGCGCTAGCAGTACACATCAATCTTTTCAGAAGACATGTAAGTAAAAACCAGTACTGTACTCAATTATTAAGGTTGGGCGATTTTATGGTATGTGTCTTTACTTTTTGCCAATAATTGGTAGCCTCTGCTTTGCGTAACAAAACCATACGTCGTCTGAACAATACTGTCGCAAAAAAACTGGTGTACAAATTAAAGATATACAGTAAAACCTCTTTAATACGAACTTTAAGGGGGCTGCTAAAAATGTTCTTATTAAACGGACGAGAGAAATTGGACTGCACTTTAAAAAAAATTTAGCCTACCGGTATACGGTATTTTCTTTTCATTCGTCCTTGACCTTCGCGTTTGCTCAAACGGACAAAACTCTTATCACTTCCCAAGATGGAGTCAACTAGCGATTGATGTTTTGCGTGAAACAAAACGAAATTCAAGGGGGAGGAAAAAGAAACCGTTACGAACAGCAAATTCGTAAAAATATGCTAGAATTGGAAATATTTGTTTGTCTTGTCCGTACTTTCGTATTAACAGAGTTCGTTATAGCCGTATATATTTAGTGCTGACTGAGTAGCTGACCAAACAAAATCTTGAGAAAAGTTCTTATTAAGCGGGAATTCTTGTTATCCGAGTTCTTATTAACGAGGTTATACTGTATTCCCATATATTTTATGTATATTTTTGTAAGTTACCAATTGCCAGTACTAGTTACCAATTATCCTGAACCAAAGTGTAATTTTTATTTTTTACTCAATTAAGTGTTATTTCATTCATTCACCACAAAACTAATATTTTTGCAATAAGTTAAGTACTGTATTACAGATGACCTACATAAACAAAGTCCTTTATGACTTTAGTTTGGTTCTTCAGTCTAGGCTACTACAGATGTAGTTGTGTTGTCATTCCGATTTTTAATGCGTAACAGTGCAACTGGTAGTACTGCAATTTTACGTTAGGCCTTTGTCAGTTGAGGGTTTTACAGTATCCTCATATCACTCAGCTGTAGACCCTTGGAAGCTGACATAAGTGAAGACAAAATGTAAACAACTTGGTGCAGTGAGTGGTATAGGAAGATCATGTTATTTTTTCTTTTTTTTTTTTGTGGAAAATTTCTGGTGATACCATACGTATTACAATATATCGCACTATACTTCTCGCTATCCTACCGAGTTTTATAATTGTTACATTGAAGTTTGTTAGTCGTTCACATTGAAGGGTGTGAATGGTACTTAATCCTTTTGAGTACGTGCAAGCCAAGTTTGTTAACAGTTGCATATTTGGTGACCGTTTGACTTCCTACCGATACTTGAATTCCCGTAAATCGTATGTTAAACGCCCATGGGCTTGTAAAATTAATTTGTCTATAATTTGAGCCGTGTCGTCTGCCCGGAGCGTTAAAAACCGACACCTGTATCTATTTTCTAAACTAACTTTTGTCCAGGAAGGGAGTTTTCTATCACTAAAAAGTCGCCGATAATGCAGTCATTTTCTTGCGTGACCTGGATTCAATCTAGCAGTAACACAATGTCTGTTCTCATTTATTCACCAATTTTAGGTTATTGTATGGTCTCTCCTCCAAAATTCAAAATAATTCGCAGCTAAAACTAATTTCTAACTATACAAACTTTTGGTAACATGAGCGATCAAGATCGTAAACAAGATTAGGCCCATGCGATTGATCGTTGACTTGCGTGACCTGAATTCAGTATAGCAAAACACAATGCCTTTATTCTCATTTATTCACAAATTTAGTTTATTAGCTCGTCCACCTTCCAATATCTTACATAATTCAAAGTTAAAACTAATTTCTAACCATCACCAACCTTCAAAACAGATAACGCGATTCACAACCAAGAAGCACATTTTTGTTTCAACAATATTCCGGAAAGTCGTAAAATTTTACATTGTTTTCTGTTCTTCCCTTCTTCCTGCCTTTCTGGAGAGAGTAATCCATGCTTGGATTACTTTCTCCTAGAATGAAGGTAGAGAGAAAACAATGTCAATTTTATGAATTTCCGGAAAATTGTAAACAAAAATGTGCTTCGCGGTTGTGAATCGTGTTGTCTGTTTTGAAGGTTGGTGATGGTTTGAATTTAGTGTTAACTTTGAATTATGTTAGATATTGGAAGGAGGACGATCTAATAATCTAAATTTGTGAATAAATGAGAATAAAGGCATTGTGTTTTTGCTACACTGCATCCAGATCACGCACTGAATGATTGATTGCTAGGCCTAATATTGCCGACTTATTCCGTGTTTACAAATGCTCCCATGAATCGTGTTGGATTAAAAGTTGATTTTCTTAAATGTATGAAATTTTTAGTTAATTTTGCTGCAGAAAAACGACGATTTACGGGGATGAAACGTTGCTTTCGTTAAAACGTAAGAAAATTTTATTAATTTTGCCACAGAAAATCGAGGAATTTCAGAGGTGGGCGTCAACAAGAGTACGTCACGATTTTTGACTTTTAAGCATTTTAGGGGGCTGGGCATTAGCATTAACTGGGCGTTTAATACGCGATTTACGGTAAGGGAACTTAATT
>JAHWFP010237910.1:0-11412 GCA_023313725.1 Lithobius niger | reverse complement strand
ACAAAAATCACTGTTTGTCAGCCAGTGTGCGCAAAAATTGGATTGAAGAAATTTTAATCCGTGAAAGCGTTTCTTAGCCAATGTGTGCGAAAATGGGAGTGGGAGTTGGGAGTAGGGAGTCGGGAGTGGGAGTGGGGAGTGGGAGTGAGGGGGTTGGGAGTGGGAGTGGGGCCGGGAGGTGGGGGAAGTGGGTCTGTAAACTTAATTCATGACCGGCCCCATGCGTAGCACGGGCTTCCTCTAGTAAATAAATAAATACAAAATGTTCACAAATGTGTGGAAGGTTAGCGGATGGGTTGTGAGCCACTGATACCGTACCTAAAAATACGGGGAGGGGGGGGGGAGGGATGGCCGGGTAAAGATCGAATTTCAAGTGGGCGTTTGAGAAACCGATGAAGGTTTTGCGAGAGTGGTATTCTACGGGAGCCACTTTCCGTGCGCATACAAACCGTCTCGGAACTGCGGGCATTCCAAACTGGGACAACTCCCACAGCAAAGAAATATTTTCGACAATCGAGAAGTGATCCCTCACCCGCAAGTCCCCAAGCATGGCCCCGCGCACAATCAACGCGCGTGGTGCCAATTCGAAAAAAGGCAAATCAACGTTGATTAAACCAAATAGTATTGTTAAAATTTTGTATGTTAAAATTAAATCAATACTAAGTCTGCGCAGTCCGAGCAATTCTAACCCCACTGTAGAAAGGCACACAAGATGATTTATTCCAAGGAAAGCCGGCAAACCCCCGAGTAAATTTACGCTCTACCGACTCAATAAGGTCAATGTCCCCAACCAAATAAGGGGACCAGCTGAAGTTGGGTACTCCAATAAGGTACGCACAAAAACATGGAAGGCCCAATATTTTCGTTAACGGAAAATTATTTACATATCAACGGATAACATTTTTCTTACTCTTTGACACTATGTTTCCATAAATTTATTTTACATTATCGGAATTTCCGTTAACAACGAGTACATTTCCATATTGTGCAATTATTATGTTTACTTCTCGATAACAAAAAAGGTTTTCCGTTAACAACAAACATTTTCATTACTGCAATTTAAATTATTTTCATTGTCGACCATGCATTTCCAACAATGGATACTCGCGTTGATAATTGTAATTTAAACTGGGATAATGAAAAATGCTTAAACCTTTTTACTGCTCACGCCAAACTGGATGCATTTTTAAGTCCTCACACACGTAAGTCTAATCCACAGGATTAGAACCACTGAGCCAAGCTCGGTCTTCCTGGGGACCCCTCACAAAGCTCGCACTGCGCATTGGGAGTTTGTTAAATGCCGTAATGCTGGGCTGTAAAGGGTTAATAAAAAAAATATGGCACCCCATACCTCTGGGTACTGCACCGTCTCGCGAAATTGTAAGGTTTAAAACGTCATCAATCTGAGTCTTGCGCAATTAACGGAAGCAACTACCCGAGTTTATACCAACATGGTGTTTCCACATCTCGGTTTGTGGTCTATAGGTAAATAGCCTCATGCATCACCCTTCAACAGTGCAGTAGTACATAAAGTTATTGCCACGATGCACAACGGCCTGTCAACAAAGCTCTGAATGGTGCGCTGTAAATAACGGGTGTGTTTCCGCTTGTGTTCTTGCGGGCAGGTAACTGTTTTATGTTGTTGTATCAAACAGGTGATACAGTGGGCTTCACCACCTGTTATTTCAGTCACTTACTACCTTATTGTTGGACCTGATTTGTTACACATTAGGAAGGAGTGATGCTGTAAGCACTGAACCAGGCTAAAGGATTACACGATGCTGTGGCAGTTGGGAGAGCGCAAATCGAGATACTTGATTGTCTGGTTTGCATTCATTGATGGGGAGGGGGAAGAAGGGAGGGGCAGGGGTGTAAGAATTTATAATTTATAGGTGGGGGAATATTAATGCAAAGATTTTTGGGGGTAGGGGAAAATTTGTGTGTGTGTATAAGCTTTTTGAGTCTCCAAATTAGCCGAGTCCATTTAAGACCGTCCGCTTTTGTATAATGTAGTACCAAGAATTTCTTGGTAAATTCTTGGTAGTACGTACAATGTAGATTGCTTGTCTGTTGCCAAAAGAACCAGCCGTTCGATTTAATAAAGCATATTTCCATTCGGAGCACTGGCGTAGCGCAGAAAATTATTATAGTGTCCGCGGCCAATCTTGAGTTCGCCCCAGAACGACACTGATAATCAATTGTATGTTTTTGGTAGCAGAGTGCCTTGTTGATATCCGCGATGGTTACAAAAACAATGGCGGCCGTCGATTAATTCCGCCCCCTCCAGGAAAACGTAGCCGCTCATAAAATACCTGCAGGACTCAAGATAAACCGCGAACACAATAATGTCTTTATTCGACCGACCTGTTGTGGATTACTGCGCCCAAATTTGGTCACCGGGATACCAGAAAATACGTTCCTTGTGTGAAAAAAAAGGGGCAAAGACGAGTAACACAATTTCTTGCTGGCATCCCTCATTTGCCTTACGAACAAAGGCTGCAACAAATCCAGCTTACCTCTCCGGAAGAGTGAAGAGCCCGTGGAGGCACGCTTGTTTTGTTTAAACTTTTTAATAACGACTTGCCTCGCTCTATTAGAGAACACTTGAACGTGAACGAAATACGCAAAGCGTGAGGTCACTGCTACACCTTACGGAAACCAAGGATTAAAACAAACTATGGGAAGGTCTCCAACTGGTTGCATCTTGGAACTGCCTTCCGAAACACGTCGTGAAGGTGGCATCTGTTGAAAGCTTCAAGAGACATTTTGACGGACTTTATAACTTTTAGCATATTTTCGTTCTCCTACTGGGCCATATAAGTTTTTCTTCTGACCGTCATTCTATTATTTTATAGATAATAACTAAGCATACAACTGATCTCAGAAGATACAGTGTTACTTGGCCGAGCGAGTTGATGTGATCAAGTTAAGAGTTTGGGAATAGGGCGCAACTTAACATTCGGGGGTATCTAGACTCGAATTAGAATAGGAGTCTAAAAAGAAGTGCCCAGTGGGTGTGTATAGTTGGGCCGTTATAAGAACGAACGGTGGAGTCCAACTCTGAGCCCACATTAGGGAGGGAAGGTGGAATATGCCAGTATGGTAAAGAAAGGAGCACAACACCTTTTCCCTCACCAGCTGTCTACCTGCCCACCCTAACGTGGTTAGGAAAATGTAAGCACTGGAAACGAAGTACATGAACAAGAGAAGCCCAAGGTACACATGTAAAGTCAACACCACCCGACGTTTCGAGCCGACTCCAGCTCGTTATCAAGGGAGTACGGTAAAAACAAAATAGACTTAAAATTGCATAAACGCGCAAGCAGACAAAAGAATGCAGGCAAAACTGCCTAAGTCTTACAATAATTCGAACAAGTTTTTTTAAAAGGATACTTTTCAAAAAATGTAAAAAAAATTTAAAAGAGGATGAGGAGAGTGACCTCGTTGTGCTGAATTCACTACTTTCAATACCGACCCCCTTTTTTCATACTTGGTGGCTTCTCTTACACCAGTTTTGGTTTTGGGTGGATATCACAACTTTTGTAGGCCTTGAATACAAAGAATCCCACGGTCTCATCGTCACCTCAATTTTTTTTTTTTTGGCTGGAGGTATTTTATGTCGATACATTTTCTCATCCATAATTTTGACATTTGTCATCTCCCAGCCAAATTGACACGGTTTGGTTTATTGTATGCCCATGTTTCACATGCTTAAGTTTGTTCAATCCCATTTTTGAGCGCACGGACTAACGCTCAGCACTGAACTAATGAATCCAGCACAACGAGGTCACTCTTCCTCTTAAAATTTTTACATTTTTTTTTAATTCGCCTTTAAAAAAAAACCTGTTTGAATTGTTGCATGACTTAAACAGTTTTGCCTGCATTCTGTTGTCTATTTGCACCTTTCTGCAATTTTAAGGCCCTATTCTGAACGCTGACTAAAACTCGAACTTGACTTGAAATGACGTCTTTAGTGCCATTCACCACCCGATTCTCTTCCAAATGTATCCAAAAGAAGTTCTGGTGGTGAATTATGGTCATTTCAAGTCAAGTTCGAGTTTTAGTCAGCGTTCAGAATACGGGCCTTTTTACTCGCTTGATAATGGGCTGGAGTCAGCTCGAAACGTCGGGTAGTGGTGACTTTACATGTGCGCTTTGGGATTCTCTTGTTCAGTAAACCCTAACGTGGCGTCAGGGTTGGTTTCTCCCGTTCGTTCTTATAATGGTCCAGCTCTACTGTTGATATGGGGCGGGGGTTGGGGCAAAGTCGCGACATGGTCGAGGCCCGCTCATGACTTTTGCCCCAACTTGGTAAGAGGTTTCAGTAACTTACGTGAATTCACCGGGAGCAGCAGCGATGAGAACGTTTCCTATTCGCAAGATTTGGGTGCTGACAATAGACGGAACCCAGGCATACGGTTTATCGACCTGCATGCAAAAATAAAAAAAAAAATAAAAAGAAACTGTGATTTGGAAGGATTTGGTCTCCATTAATGCTGAAAGACAATGACGAGAAAATAATGTTGTACACGAGTCCAAGGAGACTCCGTCCTTCAGTCTCTGTTTCGTCCACAGGGTCTCGTTTTCGTTCGCGCACCGCATAGATACAGTTTACTATAGTGTCCGCAGCCTATCTTGAGTTCGCCCCAGAATGAACACAAATAATCGATTGTATGTTTTTGGTAGAGGAGTGCCTTGTTGATATCCAAAAATAGTTACAAAAACAATGGCGGCCATTGATTAAAGCTGCCCTCTCCAGGAAGACATAGCCGCTCATAAAATAACACAAGGACTCAAGAAGATACGCCGCGCAAACAATATACATATAATAAAGGGTTAAAACGAGCCAGAAGTCATAGCGTGGAACAAGCCGTAACTATATTGAGTGTTATTAAATTTTTTATCTCTTATTATCTCTGGAACTCACGCTGAACGTCTTTATTGATAACTACCCCTAAAATTAACCTAGGGAGAAGCAACTGAAGGGGGGTGCGCTGATTGAGTGAGCGAAGTGAAGCGAACGAAAATCAGCGTTTGTTAGTCAGTGGGCTCAAAAATGGAATTGAACAAACTCAAGCATTGAAACATGGGCATATATACAATAAACCAAACCGTGTTAATTTAGCTGGTGTAACGGCTAATTGGGCAATGGCAAATGAGAAAATTGTAAATGAGAAAAATGTATAGACATAAAATACAAAAAAGGTTGAGGTGACGATTACACCGTGGGATTCTTTGTATTCAAGGGCTACGAAAGTTGTGATATCCACCCAAAACTGGTGTAGAAAGCCGCCAAGTTTCCAAAAAGGATCGGCATTTGAAGGTAGTGATATCATCCAACCGGGGAAAGGCCGCCAAGGTTAATCGTATTAGCCAAGTTAATCGCACTGAATAATACTTTGGACGTTAAATGAAAACTTGAAGATTGCTACCGATAGTAGCAATTTTCTAGTTTCATTAAAATTTCGAACTATTAGTAGGTCCGATTAACGGTAGCAATCTTCAAGCTTTCATTTAACATCAAAAATATTATTCGGTACGATTAACTTGGCTGATAGGATTAACCTTGGCAGCTTCTCCCTGGTTGAATGATATCACTATTTTCAAAGTCTGACCTTTTTTGGAAACTTGGCGGCTTCCCTATACCGGTTTTGGTTTTGTATGGAGATCACCAATTTCATAGGACTGTGAATGTAAAAAAAGTCACACCATTTTATCTTCATCTCTACGTTTTTTTCTGAAGTATTTTATGTTTATAAATTTCTACATTCATAATTTTCACATTTGCTACTGCCCGATTAGCCATTACACCAGCCAAACTGAAACGGTTTGGTTTATTGTATGTGCATGCTCACATGGTCAAGTTTTTTCCAATCCCATTTTTGAGCACACTGGCTGGCTAATAACTGCTAATTTTCTTTCGCTTCGCTCACTCAATCAGCGAATAATCCTTCACTCTGCTCCTCCCGAGGTTAATGTTAGTTAGAAACTGAAATGGATCAGTCACATCTCTTCTAGGTGGCCGATCATCTACTTGGCGGCGACACACTAGCATGTGTCTAGATTAACCAGCAAACTTGGCGCCAAGACATACTTCTTTAAAAAAAAATTTTTTTTTTCCCTACTTGATTGGACACGATAACAAACTGTTGAATGACAATACAAACAATGTTACAACAATAATTGTGCATTTACGCGCTGGTTACAACAATAATTGTGCATTTACGCGCTACTTCAGGGACGCATGCATCTAGCTACAACCGCATTTTTTATAAAAAGGCACTTCCCCATACGACCCTTTACCTGACTGCTCAACTTTAGATTCGTTAACTTTCCCTAATGAGCTGTATAGGTGTCTTTATACCCTATGAGAATTAACACGGGAGCCTGCGGATTAGCTATTAGTAACACAAATCAACGTTATAGAGGGCACTTTTTCTCCATAAGGGACACGTTCCTACACTTTAATATTGAGGTTTATAGATACTGGACCCAAGACACCTGATTCCAACGATTTGCAAAAATTTCTACCGCATGGCCTGTTCATACCGGTAGGCCGAAATCAAGTACAAGCTTGTTACAGTTAAAAAGACACAGTCTGCTAGTGAGCCGCCTTTTTACTTATGGCAACAAATAAGTTTTGGCAATGGTTAAATGTCATCTACTTGGCGGCGTTACACTAGCGTGTGTCTGGAGATAGGGAGTTGGGTTAGCCCAAACCGTGTGAAGTTAATATTCAGGCTGCCAGGAAGCCTAAAATAATGGTCAGTTTGATCCCACGCAGCATATTCATACGCGTAGGCGCAAAGCGAGCGTTTTATCAGCCGGCTTTGCATCGGTGTGTTGGTGTTTACAGTTCTCAGTAGATGTCGCCTCCCCCCAATTACGCACACTCGCCACACGCCCACGTGAAGATTTCGATGCTGATAGCTTTGGTGACGAAGAGGTGACTAATATTACATTTGTGTTGATGTAACACATTTAAACAGGAGTAGCCCTTGAAGCTGCCTCATCGGCTAGCTTGATAGGCTCCTGTCCTAGCTTTACGTTGGTGTTGTTTGGTGTAGACACGAGTTGTCACCACATGTCACACAGTTGCTTCGTTTTGATTGGCTGTCACTATGTGACTGCTTTCTGCCGTCCCTCGCTTATGGTTTAGCGCAAGTGAACTACTATACAGTCATAACGTAGATAACAATAATCATTTAATGTTTAATTAAGAGCTTCAGGGCTCCCACTTGTCATGGAATTCATAAAAATCTTTGATTTTATCGAAATGTCATAAAATTATCATAAAAGTTTGTTTTGTGTCATAAATATCGTTACAAACCAAAAAAAAAGTCAAGTGTGCCGTAAAAAAGGAGGTTATATGATTGAAGTTTCACTTTACTTGTTAAAATGTACACGGATAAAAACTGATGATTTTTAATTGAAATAATCAAATTTACAATTAAGAAAATTGCATCTGTTTAAGTGCTGTTGTGCTTTACGCAAAATATATGATTGGTGAGGCACAACAGCACTTAAACAGATGCAATTTTCTCAATTGTACATTTGATTACTCAATTAAAAATCATCAATTTTAATCCGTATACATTTTAACAAGTAAAGTGAAAATTCAATCATATAACCCCCCTTTTTACGGCACACTTGACGTTTTTGTTTGTAATCCGTGTACCTTTTTTACGGCTATGGCGTCGCGCCACAAAGGTTTATGCATGCAGTCGATTGTTGCTGCCCACTTTGAAACCATTCAACTCAGCTCTGAAAGCCTGTATCTACGAAATAAATACGACATTCTATCGTTTCTAGCCTCGGCCTCGAAATAAACATCGTATAGCTTAGTTTGGTTTAAATCTATCCACCCAAAACCAAAACTGGTAGAAAACCCCGCCAAGTTTCCAAAAACGATCAGCCTTTGAAGGTAGTGATATCATTCAACCATGGAGAGGCCGCCAAGGTCAATCCTATTAGCCAAGTTAATCGCACCGACTATAATAGTTAGAAAGTTAAATGAAAACTTAAAGATTTCAAGTGAAAGGAAAGGAAAGGAACGTTTTGGAATACAATTACTGGAGTAATAACCAGTCATCTATACGTTGAGCTCTTTATTACTCATACTCAGTCGAACTGACCTTTGTTTCAGTCAGAACTTTTGGCTTAATGTGTACTTCCATGCCAACTCAACAAACTTTATAGGCTTATACACTTTCTAGGCCTAACCCTTTTTTTTTAGTACTTTTCAGACCACTACATGCATCCGCTAGAGACAGAAAAAAAAAAAGAATTTGCACTAGAAGAAAAAAAAATGTTAAAGATGTGTGTGATTAATGCTAGGTTTGGTTATTATTCATCATTCCCTATCAATTTCTTTTACGCATCTGAGAAATGAGCTGCGGCACCTTCGCATAAACCTGACGTCCGAACAAGACCCAAGAAAATTTCGCGTGAAGCGATGTGCTACTACGTGCCTGCAAGTTCAAAATTGCTAAACTCAAATGCTGGGTGTGGCGTTTATTGGCCGACTTTGACGTCTTTGGTAAACTACCCTGCGACGCCATGCAACCACAATCAGCCAATCTGGTTTGGGCTTTAAGCACTAACCAGACAGAAGAAAAGTTAGTGCGAAGCAATGCGTTACCACGTGCCTACAAGGTCAATATTGCTGCAATCGTATGGTTGGGGTTGCGTTTAACGACCCATTTAGACGTCTTTGGTATATATACCATCTTGCGTCGTCGTACATTCGCCAGTGGGGCTATAGGTTTTTAAGCCCTCTACAGACTGAAGAAAAATTTGTGCGAAGCGTTACACGTGCCGAAAGGTCAAAATTGCTGCACTGGAGTAGTGTTTGTGTGTGTGTAGCATTTATTGACTAACTAGACGAAGCCCGTGCTATGCTCGGGGCCGGTCAAGAATTAAGTTTACAGACACACTTTTCCCGGCACACTTTTCCCGGCATTTTTCGTGCCCGTGCCTCGTACATATTATTGTGAGCCGTATGCGAGTTGATCGACCACTTCCTCTCGGCTGCACTTGCCACTGGTAGAATGGAAGAGTCCACTTGCAATGCGGGCATGAGGTGGGGGAAGTGATTGTTCGGCCTTTTTTCTTAACTGCTCAGCCGGATCCAGCATTATTATGAGGATTTTTGACGACTTTGGTAAACCATCTGGCATCGCCGTGCAGACAGTCTGGTTACGGCTTCACGCATAAAGCATTAGCAATCGCACCTTACCTCTTCCAACGCTATGCGGGGCCCTGGCGGTAATTGCGGCTACTAAGTATAGGATATCAACCGGCTTTCGAGGGATGAGATGTAACAATCCGAGGGTGCACAGTGCCCGAGTATTGTTACATCTCAGCCCGAGAACGCTGGGTGATATCCTATTTATCTACCCATTTCAACATCTCAGCCCGTTCCTTATTGTTAAGCGCGCGCACAACAAACAACGAATCGTGCTGACGTGCTTTGCTCAGAAAGCTCGACAATGGGACTGTGCGAGCAACATTGTTTACGCATATATTATGATTGTTAATAGCATTGTTTTGTTACTTATGTTTATTGATTGTAACTCGATTCCGAAGTTCCCCATCACCCTTTATACCACGGAAACTCCACGACGAATCGCCCCTTCAGACAACTTCTCTTAAAATTTTTGCTGGCTACCTGGGTTATCGTCGTTGTGCGATGGCTGATGCAGTAAGACAATGAACGTTTAATTACAGGACGGAAAGCCAAATGGGCTTCATATGCGATAAATAAACGTCAATTAACGTTTAATTAAGTGTATACGTGTGTTATAAACAGACGTACATTTGAAAGCTTTACATATAAAACATAAATTAAAAATAATCAAATATACGACAGACGATTGTCTCAGCATGGCTAGTATTAGGCTTCTCTGGAAGGCAACCGTCATTGGGTAGGGTGAGAACTATCCACGAACTAATTTATTTTAAGTTTTCAAGTAGAATTGGTTAACATTTACAAGTAGAATTCGTGTAGAATTTACAAGTGTTGAATGGCTATAGTGGTGTCTTCGGTTCGGTAATTTATGATTTTGTTAACGTATGTCAAATATAAATAAATTAACGTAAAATATGTAGGAATAACAAAAAAAAATGACACATGGTAGTGTTAGCATGGCTAGCATGGCTTTATCTGGTAGGGTGAGAGCTATATTCAGGGTCAGCCTGGGAGGCGTTGGGCCTCGCCGGGTATGTACTGCAGGGGCCTCTGGGCTGGCCACCTCGCAGGGATGGGAGGGGGGGAGGAGGAAGGTACGCTAAGGAGTGCCAACGCTAGAGTATTTTTAATGAAATCCGCATGAATTTTAAACGTTTTATAGCAAAGAGTTGCAACTTTCATAAGATTTCCTTTCAAGTTTCCCACAATTTTTTTTTCACAAGGGCCTCCTGTAGTGTGGAGGCGGAGCGAGGGGGGGGGGGTCCGAGGCGGAGCCATTTAAGCTACCGTATTTAAAAAAAAAAATAAGCGTAACTTTGAAACGTTCTCCTTCAAATTAGAGATTCAATTTTGATACGAATTCATTACAAGTAAAAACTTTTTTCTAAACTATGGCCTCTATAGTGGGGGTGATGGTCAAGGGCGGAGCCCCACAAGCTACCGTTTTTAAAAAAAAATTAGCGTAAATTTGAAAAGTGTTCCTGCAAGGCATAGAGATGTAATGTTCATACGAATTAATTTCACCTTTTTCAAAAAAAGAAAATTTTCAAGAGAAGCTTCCTCAATCCGACACCGGCTATATTAACAAGAAATATTAACCAACAAGCATTAATAAGCATAAAATGTGCTTGTGCCATTGCATTCGAGCTTGATTGATTCCAAAATACCCCATCAGACAACAACGAAACTATTACTTCGATAAACCTTTGTTATACTATCGTTGTGAAGAGGGATGAGATCACTCATCCCCGGTGGTATGAGAGATCTCGTCTCTCGATTTATATAGCTCATAGTTAGAGCGTTCCAAACACCATTGTTACAAGAGACCATTGTTGCCATTGTTAACGGAGGGATGAGATGTTGAAATCGGTAGATAACTTCATCCCAGGCCCAATTCAATCCAATATGCTTTATTGGGGCCTTGGTCCTAAGCCATGCGCCCACCCTAAGAAAAATAAAACTACACAGTAAACCCGGAGTACTGAGATCGACAAAGGGCCAGCACGCACACAACAAAAATCGAATCGAGCTGACGTTCTTTTGCTCTGAAAGCTTGACAATGCAACTGAGCGTGCAACAATGTTTGCACAAAAAACGAAACCTAATGCCGAAGGACGATGTTGCAATAACAATGACAGTGAATGCGTTTTTCAATTGTTACTTGACTGGGTGATAAATAGGTTATTACCCACTTTCCTCGAACTGAGCTCAAAAATGGCTCG
>JAHWFP010237909.1:0-14678 GCA_023313725.1 Lithobius niger | reverse complement strand
AAGTCATTCATGGTATACAAATTGAACCATCTATGGAACCCCCTCGATATAATCTACTACTCTCCCGAACACACCCCCCCCCCCCCCCCCACGCCATGCTCACTTCTTGAGGCCTGGCGAACACATTCTTGCAGATAGTGCTAAAAGAATGAAATCTGGTACACAAGTACTTGTTAGCAGTGGAAATCAAACTAGCTATGGAACTTCCATTATAGCCTGCAAGGCCCCTCAGCACTTCCTAGTAGTAAGGGATTTGGCGGAAAGCAGGCCCTTAGAGCAACCCCCAGGCCCCCCCCCTGTAGGCCCTCTCCTAATATTTTGCATTTAAAAAGTGTTGTGAGTCAGGCGTGCAAAAACTTTCTCGTTGGGTTACTCATCAGGAAAACCCATGCTATTTGAATTTTTTTTTCAGGATTTTGTTTACTAAAGTGTTGTTGAGCATTTTTCACAAGTTACGCATATTTTTTTTTACGGATGAGGGGTGTGACTTTCTAGCGCATGGACAATTTGATACGGGGAACGAGCGGTGGGTAAAAAAGGCGCGGATAATTACATCAATCTTCATATCAAAAACGGCTGCCAAGTACAAGGTGGTCTCGAGGTTCCAGTGTCAGAAATGCAAAGTAGAGTTTTTATCGTGAGAAGAGGTGGAAAGTAATTTGCAGAAGCCTTGAGTTTTAAACTTTACTTGTCTGTTTTGCGGAGGACTCGTTTCTTCCTACGATGAAGTTTTGGCGCATAACGACAGATGCGATGGAAAAATGAACATGCTTGAAAAAAATTAGGTTTGAATGTGCATATTCCTGCGAAGCTTGTCGGAAGTATTTTCCCAATTTAGCAAAAGCTACAGTTCATACCAGAATTTCACATTCGTCTTTTCTGACGAACGAAGAGACGGTTTCGGTAGATAAAAAAAAGGACCAACGATGATTGATGAAGAAAAAAAACGAGAGCTTCCAAAGTCTGACAATGAGATTTTCTTGTGTTAATACTAAGAAAAGACGTTCAGGAACAATAAGTATAAACGGAGACAGGAAAGGCGTCACGAAGGAAAATGTAACGTGAGCTGCAAATCATGCGATGTGACTTACTCTAATCAGCTTGCGTATAAACAGCACAAGTGTGGCAGGGCTGAAAAACAACATGCAATGGAAATTGGTGAGTCTTCAAAAAAGAGACGTAAATTGTCTTTTCCCGAACTTAAACCTGTGCTGAAGAAAGAAATAATTTCTCCAATACCCGCAAATTTCAACCTCGTTGTCAACAATGTCAGATCTCTAATCGTGTCTATAATAGAGGATACCATAATCAACTAGGCCTTGTCCTACATGATTTACGATTTTAAAGTCAAGACGGAGGTGACAGACGATACCGAACTCGAGGTGAGGCCTTTCAGTTGGAATTATGAGGATTTGATCTAGTGCGCGATGCTTTCAACAGATGCTTCTTAACTTTCAAGTGGGATTTTAAGTCGGATGAAATGCACTACTAGCCCTTGATTTTGTTGGAACAATACGAGGCAAATATTGGAATCTTTTAGAACAATGTCGACGTCTTATCGTAAACATAAAAGCTCAAATTGGATTATGCATTCTCTTTGAAAAAGCGATGAATAATTCGGAAACTATTAAGGCTTATTTTAACTCCAACCTGACCAGACTGGGAAGCAAGTAGGTTCTTTTGGAAATATCGAACAAGATTCTGCATAGTATTGGACAGTATGCCATAGAAGGAAGTGGATGGGTTCTCAAGCAATGCGTGTGCACCGAACTATGCGTTGGAATTTATAGACCTTTTGCGGGGAGACGTTACGTAGCACTTCCTAACAACCTCAAACTAAATCCCGATATACTGGTTAATGTACGTAGTGAAGATGATAGATGTTTTCTGTGGTCCGTGTTGGCTAGTATACACCCCATTCCATATTCGCAACATGCTTGGGATACAAAACATTATGTGTCTCATGCACACGAGTTAGCTGTAGGTGTGTTGGACCCCGTTCCTTTATCCAAAATCGCGGCGTTCGAAAAAGCCAACAACATTTTGGTATCGGTTTTTGGTTTCGAGGATGACGAGCCTTGCGTTTATCGCGTTAGTTCCTTGGTTAAAAGTAAAGCATCATGTCGACTTGCTTCTTCTCAACGGACACTATGTGACGATAAAAGACTTCAACAAATTCATCGCGAGTTTCAACCCCAACAAGCGCTTGAAGTCTTTTTGCAGGCATTGCTTACACGGTTGTCGAAATTGTTTCAGGTATGAAAACTACCACCTTACTTCTTGCGTGGGAGTTCCGTATCAAAAAACCACATTGCCCGACAATGACGTTATCCGGTTTAAGAATTTCAAGAACGAACTCAAAAGGTTGTACACAGCTTACATGGACTGCACTGACTGAAGCGGCGCTGCATCCAGTCTCCAGTTGCGAAGGAAACGATACATACAGCAGAGTTAACCACATTGACCAAGCTTGCAGATTTGCCTACGTGATTGTTGACCACTTAGGTGGAGTATGTTCTAAAAAATTGTACAGAGGAGTAGACTGCGTGCAAGTTTTCTTCGAATCTATATTAGAGGAGCAGAAAAAGTTCGTGGCTTACGTGGATTCCCACAAGCAATGACTGAAACATTTAACCAAGGAACAGGGGTTGCTGTACAAAGAAGCTGCGATGTGTCATATCTGCAAACAAGGAGCATTCACCCCATCCCAAGAAAAGTTTAACGGATTTACGAAAGGACGAGACCACAACCACATCACCGGTGAATTTAGAGGAGCCGCGCACAACAAGTGTGATTTTCTTACACTTTCAACAAAAACATAGCGGTTGTTATGCGTAATTTCGAAAAATATGACAGTCATTTCGTCGTTAAGGCTTTGAATTCGTTTAATGATTTGAAGGCTCTGCATAATGTCAGGATCATCGCTAAGAACAAGGAAAGAATCAGCAGCATGAGATTGAGCAGTTTTACATTCATAGATAGAGATAGTCTAGCGTTTTTGACGGCATCGTTGGAAACTCTAACTTCGTACTTAAACAGCTTTACCATTATGGACAAGCTTTTCGAAGGTGAATCCGTGGAGCTCGTATGAGGCTTAGGAGAAAAGATGTGTTTCCCTATGAATACCTGAAAAATGTGGAAATGTTTGAGGAGAGGTGTTTACCTCTCATTTCGGCATTTGTCTAGTTGTTGAAAGGATCGATTTGCTTTGAATCTTATCGATACGCGATGAAGATTTGGGATTTAGGCAAATGCAAAACGTTTGGAGATTACCACGACCTGTATTTGTAGATGGACGTTCGGCTTTTAGCCGATGTCTTTGAAAACTTTAGAGCGACGGGTTTGGCTAGTTACGGATTGGACCCCTCCCATTACATTTCTACACGCTCCCTATCTTGGGACGCTGCGCTCAAGAAGACGGGAGTGTCTTTGCATCTCTTCACTAACATTGACATGCATCTTATGGTGGAAAAGGGTATAAGAGGCAGTGTCTCGTTTATAGCTAAAAATACTCTAAATCCAACAACCCGTATATACCATCTACCCTGATAAAAAGAATTCTTACATCATATTTTTGGACTTCAACAACTTGTACGGTTGTGCAATGTGCAAGTATCTACCGACTGGAGAGTACGAATGGGTGCCGGAAGACCAGCTCGAGGATATAAATCTCGACAATTACGGAGATCAGAGTAACACGGGGCTGATATTAGAAGTGGACTTGGAATACCCCGAGATACTTCATGCATTGCACAACGATTTCCCGTTAACCCCGGAGCACATGAAAATCACAAAGTCTATACTTTCTCCTTTCAACTGTCGGGCAATCGAGGACTTGCAGTTAACGTACAACAAAGGCCTAAAGTTAACAACTAACCTTCGCTCAAAGACAAACTACGTGGTGCACTATAGGAATTTGAAATACTACATCTCTCTCGGCATGGTTCTCAAGAAAATACACAAAGCAATCATCTTTAAGCAAGCCCCTTGGCTGAAACCTTACATAGAGTTTAATAACAAGAAATGGCAAGCAGCTAGTAACGATTTTGACAAAAACCTCTACAAACTGCAAAATAATTCGATTTTCGGTAAGATGATAGAGAACAAGTGCAAGAGAAACAACGTCTTGATAGCAATGACGAAAGAGAGAGCCATCAACTACGCGTCTCACCCCTGCACTAAGAGTTTCACTTCTCTAAGCGAGGATTTGGTAATATTTACAAAGACTCCCACAAACATCATCTTGAACAAGCCCATCGTGGTTGGGTTTAGCGTCTTGGAACTATCAAAGTTGTTAGTCTACCGGTTTCACTACGACCACATGATGAAAAAGTATGGACCGGAAAGATGTAAAATAATAGTCACGGATACGGATAGTCTGTGTTACGAGATAGAAACGGACGATATTTACAAAGATATGGAAGAAGATGCATCGTTGTTCGATACATCCGACTACCCAAAAGATCATTTCTTACACTCCAATGTCAACAAAAAAGTATTGGGGAAGATGAAAGTCGAGAGCGCGGGTTGCCCAATTTCCGAGTTTGTAGGGTTAAAGTCTAAGCTCTACCGCGTTTTACAATCGGATGGGAAGAAAAAAAATGGCTTGCAAAGGCATTAAGAAAACAGCATAAGTGGTGCACGAAACGTACAAGAATGTACTGTTTAATAATAGCGTCGTGAGAACGCTGGGGCGCACGAACTAAAAACCATCACTATCAACAAGTTGGTTTCAGTCCCTACGATGACAAGAGATGGGTCTGCGACGATGCAGTCAGTATTCTAGCTTATGGGCATGTGAATTCAGCTTAAACAATTTGTATTATCTGTCCAACTGTTATACTTGGAGCCATAGCCCTTTCATTTACCGAAATAAAGCATTTTTCCATCTTTCCCCTTCTTTTTACGTAATACTTGATCCACTAGAAATAAATCTGAAACTAGGGTTTATTGAATTTCCTGTTCATAGAATCCTCCGAGCACCAGTTCATCTGACTCATCCTTTAAAAGATACGTAACTGGTTGGGTTTTTTGCACTTTACAGATCGTGAATACTTCGTTGATAAAATTTTGCAAAAATCCTTTGTCGAAAATTTTTTAACTTTAGAAATCCTGACTTTATTTCCTACGGTGAACTTGGATTTCTTCAGAAGTTGTTTAGGGCTAGTTCGTCTCAACAACGGTTCGTGACGTCTGGTTACGTCCCTAGGTTTCAGTTTTGTGGTGGAATGAACCGTGTCGTTGTAATACGAAACCAACTCATCGATAATGCGTATCCACTTGTAATTCCCCTGCCTGGTGAATTTTTCCAGATTCGAGTTTTCAGCGTTCTGTTGAAACGTTCAACCACGCTCACTTTCTTCTCAGAGTACGTAGAGTACATGTTGATGTTATGGCGCCTAAGTAGCACTTTGAAATTTTTATTGTAGAACTCACTACCTAAATCAACTTGTAAATTTTTAGGGGCGTCGCTCCTGAGAGTATCTTCTTGGAAGCTTCGGTAACATCTAGACCGGTTTTAGATTTAAGAGGAATGGCCCAAGCAAAGTTGGACATGACGTTAATGCAAGTCAGTAGGTAGTTAAATCCTTTATTTAGCTTAGCGTACGGTATCATCTCCACCAAGTCAGCCTGCCATAGATCGTTTAGGCTCAGTACAATCACTTTGCATCTCGGAAAATTTTTCCACGTTGGTTTGTGAAGTTCGTTTACGAGTTGGTCCATTTCGTTTTTTTTTCTCCATTCCGAATTTTATTTTTGTTCGCATTATTTTTTTAACGATCGATGGGGCTAATTTTTCTCCCCAAGAAACTAAAGGATCCTTGCGTACTTTTCGAGCTTTAGACATTAGAATTTCATTGGCAACGTGCCTTTGGTTTAAATTTGAACTTTCGAGTAGGAAATATCGTGATCTTAACACACCTCGTCCAGTTCATTTATTCCTTTATCACCTCTAGCTAATCTCTTTTCTAGTTTTGTTCCAGGCCCGCAATATTGATACCCGGGCAAATGTAATTCTGCGGGCAAATGGTCAATCAGTTTATTTACGATGCCCTCCCCAGATTTAATGAAGGAAGATTTTTTGCTTCCACACACATCACAAAACATTGCTTCCATTCGTGTGTTATTTTTCGACATTGAAATAATAGGAGGTTCGGGTCAGTTAGATGTGTGTCGTTTACATTTCACGCAAAACTTCATCTTGGTTGCTTTTCTTTTTTATTATACAAACAATTTTTAACCTAAACCTAAATTTTGATAAGCGTTATTTGTTTCACAAGTGGTGATGATGCGACGACGACTGATAAAATTTCAATCATCTCGTTCCTGTGACCATTGTGCCCCGCTCGGGTGGATCCGTACAAAAGCCTCAATCTCCTGACCAGGTCATTTGGATCGTCGTAGTACTTGTAATCCAACGTTCTAGCATACCTTGTTTTTTTAACCATGCCATTCCCTTTTTTCTTCGTTTTCATATCCTCCCAAATAGGTCCTATTATCACTGTGTACTTGGCACCGCGATTAGACTGAGTGTTTGAGTACCTGGATCGTTGTTTGCTAGATGGCATTCATATTTTTCAAAAGAGATGAGTAAGATGACTTGACATCAGGAGGATACAAAGGTTCTTTCAGGTCCATAAAAACCAGCAAACTCCAAAGTGCTCGTTGTCCCGGGTACTGTTTAGCGCCAACAACTATATTGTGCTTGAATATTTTTACGGATTTATTCGCCATGCTCAGTTCTTTGGTTTTTCATGTCCTATTGCAGTCCAAAGACTGGGTCGAATCCTTGGGATTTACGAAAAACTTAAGAAGGAAATATTTTGCCGTTTGCCCTATAATCTGTCCCGGTAACATACTATCCACGGATCTGAGGGTGGGGAAATTTGGAATTTCTGGAGGTGTCGAAACGCATCTGTTTTGAATTGGTGAAAGCACGGGGGTGACTTTCATTCCTGTACTGGTAGACGCGTATTCGGTTCGCATAACCGGAGCCGGAGTCGCATATTCGAATACATTGGGAGAAATGAGAGGATCTCGCGTTATCGGAGTCGAATGGCCAACGAAACTGGGAGGTGTCGGCAATTCAAACTTTCCCGTATCGTGCATTGTTCCCTCAGTTTCCCACCCATCCTTGTCATCATCCTCTGACTTATAAGTTTTCACAGGAGTAACAATTCGTATACGTTTCGCTCGTTTTTTTAGTTGGAAAGCCAACAACTACGTTCGAAGGACTTGCTGCGGGTGTTGGTTTCAAGATGGTTGCTTTCAAAGTACTAACAACGGGTTTAAAAAAACTCTTGCAAAGATTCTTCTTGTACTTGCTCATCCAAACGTTGATCCAAATTTTTTTTTGTTAAACGTTTTTTTAAGTTTGACAATTTCACGTTTCGTTTCCATGTTCTTTTTTCTTTCGGCTTCTTTTATTTACGCACGAAAACGAACGTTTATAACGCCCTTCATTTAATGTTTTGTCAATCGATAAAAATCCGTACGGATCGTCCCAACACATTCTACACAATGTTTTAAACTCGGGAAATTCCATGTCAGGACGGACGTGATTTTCATACAGATGTTTTAGGTTTAATTCGTCCACAGGAAAAACGATTAATAAATTGGAATTATCTCTAATCACCTGCTTGGAAATTCTTGTATAGGACTGACTGCAATAAAAAAACATCGGCATTCGAATGGCACCCTTGAGCAAAGTAACGCTCGATGTTATTTTCTTTTTCCAAAAGCACATCATCGAAAACGATGAGATTACGAAATGTAGAATCCAACTCCTCGGGAGGAATTAGATCGTTTTGCGAGTCGTGAAAACTCGCTATCTCTCGCCCCACCACTCTACCAATTTCTGCAAATACAGACTGTAAAGCTTGGTATTTTGGTTGACACAAAGTTTTGCTATAGACATGTAATCTGTCGTAATCTAGCCACCCCTCGTTGCAAATAAAATTAAACAGTAGGTTCGTTTTTCCACAGTTTGCAGGACCTATAATCAGGCATCTAATGCTTGAGGGTAGAAATGGGTGATTTTTTAGTTCTTTGCGGGAGTGAAAAAATCGTAATTTAAAATTTCCATTTTTTTTAGGTTTATTCAGAAACCAAACTCAAAAAGTCTCGATCAGAAAATTTTTCGTTAGTCATGGTAGGTTCAGCAACTCCGTATTCTATGTTGCACCAAAGTTTCACAGTGCTAGGAGTGTCATTGCTAACGTACATGGAGTTAATTTTACCACTAACTTCCGACAAGGTCATACTTCCGCACGAAGGTAAGTCAAACCACGGTTTTTCCATAACGTTTTTGTTAAGTTTCCCTTTAGTTTTGTGGATATTGTTGTGCACCCAAGTTTTAAGGCAGAGCGGCTTATCTGCATTGTTGGTTTCTTCGTTCGCCTTTTTGCAGAACGGGTAGCAGGATGTACCAGGGTACAAGTAATTGGGATAATTGAACATCGTGAAAGAAGTGGGTTTATGTTTGTCAATTTGGACTTTAATTTTTTGCAGATGTACCGTCTAAGATTTTTCAACGCATTTTGAGTTTCAGGGTCCATCGGCAAAATCCAACCCTTGTGCTTGGAACCTTTGTTCGAAATGGGAAAACCTACTCCCTTTAAATCTTTGAATTCTACAGAAGGAGACAATGTATACTTCAATCTATTTTTTAAACTCGGTTGCCTTCTCCGTCTTAACTTCTAACGAATTTGTTTCCAGCAAATTGGAGAGATGAGTGCACCAGGCAGGGTGAGGCATTTTGAATTTCTTTCTTTTGCTTCTAACTTTTTATTTCCCTTCCTTTTATTTTATTTATATGTAAAATATAAAAAAAGAACCGACAGAAATAAAAAAACTGCTAGTAAATAAATTTGGTCAGTCTTTGAAGCGCACGCAGAGAGATGTGAAAGGAACTCCTGGGGTGGGATTTATATTAGACTCGAATAACGATTATGACATGCAGAATAAATGCCTGACTAAAGTGGGAGTTGCCATAGAACCCGAATATGCAGTAATTTATTCCCAGTTAAACGAATTAGAAACCGACGTAACAAAACTTAAATCCGACATAGGATTGAAGAAAGATGCAGATGGGCATTTTGACGCTGCAAAAAACGTAATAAAGATGTTAAAACTCCCACACAAAATGAGGATGCCGCCACCAAGGGGTATGTCGATTCAAAAGTGGTGTTGAATGCAGCCACCAAGGAGTATGTTGATTCAAAAGTGGTGTTGAATGCGGCTACTAAAGAATACGTCGATTCAAAAGTCGTGGTGGATTACGACATGCGAAACAACCGTTTAATTAATCTAGCTGTAGGTGTAGACCCCCAAGATGCGGTTACTTATTCTCATTTAGTTTAAACTGAACCGAATCGATGCAGAGATCCCCGGCATTGTACAAGCGCGTCTAAACTGCTGAGCCATTCTATACAGGATGAAATATTCTCTGCTAGAAAAATTTTCGCCTAAATCGAGGAAGGGGTAACGCTCGGAATTTAAAGTCACGTGAGCATCCTGAAGACTACAGTTATTGAACACAGCGGGGTTTTTAGTTTGAGCATCTTTTCTGTTAGTCTGCAGAGCTAGAATGCCTAGAATACCTAGAATGCCTAGAATGCCTAGAATGCCTAGAATACCTAGGCTTTTCCACCGCTGAAGTAGTGAAAACCCTCCACGTGAAGCTGGTGCTCTGTGGTAATTCGCAAGAATCATAATGCCAGTGTCTAAAGCCCAAATCCACGTTCACCCCCTCGATGTATTTAAATAGCCTGAGTTTTTGCTCGTTGGACGTTTTGACGTGCGGCACGTGCCACGAAACACTGGTCAATTCGACTTTTCCGGCAGCAGTGGCTGCAGCCCTAAATACAGCATCGTCGTTGCTCGCCCTAGACAATGTCAGCACGTGTTTGGTACCATAGAGTACCTTGTCGTAATTTTCGAAAAATCCCATGCAGTGTTTTAAAGGAATGGCGAACGAGAAGCTCCCTTTAGGGACAGGTTCATTCACGATGGTGGAATGTCTCAATTTGAATCCTATGTTATCCAAACTAGCAGTGGAAGCTTCAGCAGCGTCTAAAGCCCAGCAGTTTCCCAGTAACGATACTTGATCACTTGAGCCGTAGGTGAGCAGGCCTTTCATCAGTGTCCCATACTCCGGGTAATTTAATTCATCCACGAGCTTGTCCCCCAAGTGATATTTAATGCTGGAAAACAGGTACATGGGACCATTATTGACGAGACTCGCGACGTCAGCATCGGCCGTCGCTTTTCAAAAGCTTGCCTATAATCAAAAGATAACTGTTTGCAACATTCAGGAACAAATCCTGGTTTTCGATTATAATTATAATTTCCGAATTAACATTGCTGAGGTTAGTTCCTACAATCGGATTATATTCGTGAAAAGAATAGCTCTCCACGGAGGAATCGTGTTGTAACGATTCGTTTATATTCAGATAATCTTCAGTTAAACTCATCTTCTAGCCATGGTTATAAATTTGATGAATGCTCGGGTTTTTTGGCGTTAATTTATTATTATCTCTAACTAACCCTTTTCCTAATATTATTTTTTTCTTTTGAATACCAACATTCCTTTTGTTTTTTACATAAGGATTATTTTTTCGATCTGAGGTGAAGGCGGACTGTGAGCGTTTCGCCGTTTAAATTTTTATTTCATTATCTTGAGAAGTTAACCAAATGTGTATGTTTCTAATCTTATCGGTAGTGACTAGCAAATAAATCAAATTTTGGGGAGTGATTATCATCTTGTAACCAGGGGGCACTCCTGGATAGAAAGCGTAAATGCAAGGTTGTGTGTCGTCATTCATGTACGAGGACCCTATTATATTAGTGTGAACGAAAATCGTATTTATGCCTAAAATATCTACAGATTTTTGCCCTTGTTGAGATTTAGTATAAATGCCGTGGAGGAACCCCAAGACTTGGTGTAAACTATTATCTCCCGAAAAGGACACTCCATAGGCCGGATTACTGATGATTAAGTTAGTTTTTAAAGTATTGTGGTTTGGTTATATGGCAATGGCATTTTTTTCGTGTCCGTTTTGCTGTATTACAGCTGAATGAGATTATTTAAATCGGAAATTTTGTAAGCACCTGGGATGACTCGCACCTTAATCCAGTTCGCTCCACCATCGACAGTGTACGAAATTTCGTTGTTATCATCGTGAACGTTAAATATGCTGTATCCAAGGAAACTAGAGCAATTTTGTACTCCTTTTTAGGATTCAAATATTTAGGTGTTCTTAAGTTGCAGCTAAGTTCGGCCCCCACCCCCGTTAAAATGATCGAACTCAAACCCATGACTTTTTTGATTATTCATTTATAACCGCAAATATCATTCGAATGCTTAGTCGAGCTCAGACCGTGACAATCATCGATAATTCTCAGGATGATAAAACTAACAAAGCAGCTGTAATGTGTTAAAGCTTATAACTCGAGACTACCACCCTATTGTTGCTAATTCCTCATTTTCATAGTGTGAAAGTTCATAAAATATTTATACCACTCACCACTTTTTGATTACTCAGACCAGAGTGGACATACCACTCTAACCACTCAAAATGTAAAAGTTCATATGTAGCGGTTAGTTCACAAGTGGCTAAGTCTACGGGGTCATTCCTTTTTTTAAGTGCTACTTACTCTAGACAGGGCCAAAGGTTACATAGTTAGATGGGCGATGTAAAAGGGAAAATTGCTTAGAATCAATTGCACAGTCCAGAAATGCAATAAAAAATAGTTTTTTTTTCTGTGTTCAACATGCTATTGTTGGGGTGGTCAATAGACGGCTGCCGCGCCCATGATTTTGGGATATTACGTTTGCAGTCTTCACAGTTTCATGTACTATACCAGACTCAAATGCCTCACCTTTCAACATTAAGTATTACTTAACAGTGATTTTTATAATGGGTTCGTTTGTTTAACCTTATTTATCTTAAAATGGACTTAAATGGACTTACACCACTTGTGAACTAACTGCCTCATATAGCATTTACATTACACCCCCCCCCCCCAGAAACAGGCAGGGGGACTTCACATTCAAACTTATAGCAGTACCTTTTTATTAAATGTAAAATTAAACAGTAATACTTACAACTGCTTCCTGACAAGAACTAAATGAAAAGATATTTATAAATATATCAGTATGCACTACACATGCTGTAATGATGCCCTGTGGAAAAGCCTTCGTTTTCGCAACGAACACTTTTTTTTCTTAAGTGCCCAAATCGCAAAAAGACCTCGGTCTTTGCCCAGCCATATCTCCGTCAATAATAAACTAAAAAGAGCAAACTCTTCAACCCTTAATAGCAACACACCCTAGCTACAATTCTGGTGAAACAGAACTTTAAAATTCCTACTAGAAGATTTACTACACCAATTTGAAAATCACTCCAAACCAACCACAGTGCTCACCATTGCCAGCCGCCATTATTGAAAACTCGATGTACATTTGTAATTTATTTTCATTATTCTTTTCGGGCAAAACACCCACAACACTAACTTAGTTGTGAAGGAGGAGGGGCTTCCTTTAAGGTACTTAACCTCACATATATGTTGGATACAGACTTAGTACGATATTTTTTATTCTGTTTGAATGATCACAAATGCCATGAAAAATGTCCGTCTTTTACGATCGCCATTCTTTGCTGAGAAACTAAACTTAAATTAATGTATTATAGCATTTATCTAAGCTATTCTATTTAATCTTTTTATATATTCTTTTACCCCCAGAAACGCTACCATTAGTCCGAACCAATTCGACATCGGCATTCTAACGGACACGAATTTTGTGTAAATATTTTTTGCAAACTCCGACTGGGACCATCCGAATGTAAACCCTGGCTTTTCCTACTATTAAACTTATATCTTGAAAAGATTTGTCACCAAAGCAATCCGAAACCAAAGTACTGTGCTTTACACTTTGTCCCCCCTCAACCTCCATAAAGATGGTAAAGCTGAACGTTCAAACAAGAGTTAAATAAATACAGACTCAAACCTATTTATGTTGCCTTTTGGACTTATATGTCCAACTGCCTGATCCCCCGCTCAGACAGTCTGACTTATAAATCCAAAAGACAATGGAAACAGGTTTGCGTCTGTAGTTATATTTTCCCAAAACTTCAGAGGTGAAATGTTAAAAAGCCAATTTTTTAAAAATTTATTCCCCTGTTTCCCTGGAAAACGTTCGGAGATGAAATATACGAGTAAAGACATAATTATAACTGTCACGTATAAATACAGCACAATAATCCCTAATAAATCCTATACAAAAAGTACCTAATTAAAGTTTGCAAAAGGGTCCCTAATTTATTCCCTCTCTGATTGAAATATTATCAGAAATGCAACAAAGAAAAATTATAAGTAACAACCAAAAAACAGTGGCTTATCTAAATTTGGGGTTAGGTTGAATAAATCAAGAAACAGCTTATTCTGGCTTACCTGTCTGGTGAAATTCGAGCCAAAGCAACTGACTTTACACAGCCTTGAGAGTGGCCCTGAACAAAAAAAAGCTGAAAAGTATTTTTGAGCAAAAAAATACGATGGATTTTTCTGTAAATAAGCTGAATACTTAAGATCCGTATTAAGGTTGCTTTTAAGATTCACCTAAGTTTTAATCTGTCATACGTCCAACTTAAGTCAGAAGTATCAAAAAAATAAAAAACTAACTGAAAATGTTGCTCAGCACAAAAAAGCTGAAATTTCTCATGCCTGTTTACCATTACTACCATCCCCCCCCCCCCCCCTAAAAGTTCGGAGATTAACATACGAGCAGCTGATTTCCTCGTTTTTCTGTCCTCGGTTTAGCTAGTTCTTGATTATTTTAGCTTTGCAAACCTCCTAAAAATGCATTTGAAGTCCCTAAAAATGTATACATTTTGGTGGCTTTCCTCCTATTTGTTCGTTTTCAATTAAGACTGACTTTCATGCCTTTATAAGTGTCAGGTCTAAATACAGCACAATAATTTATCTAGAATTTTAAGGCCTCGAAATAAGCCCATTGATGAATTTTTTTTTGCCTACTGAATTAAGAAAAACCATTTTCTTAGTATTTATGGCAGCGATAAACTCAGTAGTATTCACTCATTTCTGGTAGGTACTCATTTTCAAACAATCCTGAGCATAGATTTTGTGCAAAAATCTTCTAGAGCCGGAATTATGTGCATAATTTATAATGACAGTTATACACCGTTAAAGGTTGGTACGCATTTCATTATACAAATAATGTCTATTTGAGTATTTTACGGAAATATACAGGTTAATCCACAAAAAACTGATGACCCACAATTTTCTAAGTCCAACTTTTCTAGTTAACACCCCTCAGAACCAGGAGATAACAAATCAAATCTTCTGTCCTCTTCTAGTTCTGTGGTGTGCTAACTAGAAAATGTCCCTGAGGTTCCTGATTCATCCCTACGTAAAAGTCCCTAATTAAAGTTTGCAAAGGTACCTAATTTATCCTCTAAAAAATACCTAATTAAAATTTGCAAAGAGGTCCCCCCCCCCCAATCACACCTAAAAGTCCTTAATTTAATGACACCCAGCTTTCAAGTTTATTTATTTGATGAAGTTGCAAACAGGACCAATACACTGTAACTGGGGTGTGTTTATAAACCTCACTCATACATTAGTCCTATAGTGAGTTCTGTAAAATTAATCTTAAT
>JAHWFP010237906.1:36094-47222 GCA_023313725.1 Lithobius niger | reverse complement strand
CGTTTGATATCACGACTTCACACGGCCGAAAAGCTTGGTGGGAATCCTTAACAAGTTTTGTTTTGGGGTAGATTTTATAGTGGTCAACTCCACTGCACAAGTATAGATGTAGATATATCGCCTGCGGTTCGTTCAAGCTGCTGTTTACTGACTTTCAACCTCTTCTTCCACCACTTTTCCCCTTCATTATCATGCCAGACTTGGGACTCTTCCTGCACTCGGTGGTCACGTGTCTTCCAAACTGATGGATCGTTGAAGCCAGGTGACCCGGCGAACCTACTCGTGACGTAATAGTATACTTGAAGTGTTAATTATACACATGGGCGGGCCAAGTGACACGTGACCCATCCCAAATCCCGCCTCCAAACCGCTGATGGTAGACGAGCAAAAACAATAGACCGCAAACACGGTTGCCTAGTGACGATCACTAATAGCCGAGGGCGTTAATCGATATTTGGTGTACGAAGTTTTTCACGTTTTAAAGGACCAGAAATATTCATGAATGGCGTTAAAGTGGCACTATCACCGAGTGAAAGTAGGTATGATCTGGCAACGTCTAGCGCTATGTAGGATTATCTAGCACTTCCTTGCACCAAGCGAAGGAATGCACAACGGCATTTCTATTAATGAAACAAACAAGCCACGACTTCCTTAATTATTGCGTAAAAAGTTGGTACGTCCTCGTGTACCTGGGAGCAATCAGCAAAGGTTAACAATATCACCGCCGCTAGATGGCGCCATGGTATTTTCGTTCGCTTTTCGCTATAAAAGCCGACTACGGCCTGGTTCCGATTATTTTTTAGGGGCGAGGGCTAATCATCTAACTGGAAAATCAAATAATTGGTAGAACGTATAGAGTAAAACGGAAAATCGTCTTACACGAAATTCGTATAATGGAAAAACGGCTAATGTTCGTGCCTCGCTCGCACTACCGTGCTAGCTGCTGCTATACGTACAGGGTGGTCCACAAAAAACTGACGACACACAATTTTCTAAGACCAACTTTTCTAGTTAGCACCCCTCAGAACCTGGAGAGGACAGAAATCTTCCCATTTCATTAGATTTGATTTGTCCACTCCTGGTTCTGAGCGGTGCTAACTAGAAAAGTTGGTCTTAGAAAATTGTGGGTCGTCAGTTTTTTGTGGACCACCTTGTATAACATCAGAATCCGTAGCTATATTATTGTCCAGTTAGACGTTTATTCGTTATACGTTTATCCATTATACTATCTGTACCCCCCGCGTAACATACGCCGGCTAGCTGGTTCCCGCATACCTGAGCGTAACACTGTAGTGGGCCCCGGTTTCCCCTATTGTGGGTCTGAATATCCCCACCTCTGCTCCCTCTTTGAACCCCCCTGCTGAATTGTGTTATGGAAGTAAATCTTTATTTTCAATGGAGGACGTTTCTCTGTTGTGATACCAACCCCAACAACGGTTGTGCATGCAGTGATTGTTACTCAACCAACTTTGAAACTCTTCCAAGTCGGCTCTTAAGAACTAGCTTTATTAATGCAATATGTCGATTGTTATAGGCCACATCTGTTTGTTTGACATTGTCGATCGCTCGCCCTCTTTTATTATACACCCTCTTTCATTGTAGTGCATAATAATGATGAATTTGCTTGCCCAACGTACGCGTATTATTTACCGGCCGTGTATATTAGAGTTCGTTTGCGCACGAGAATTTCAGAAAATTGGACAGGCGGCGGCGGCTGCGACGGGGGCCCAGAATGCAATGCTGCAACATGTAACAATGGTCAACAATAGGCAAGATCCACAAGATCGGATTGTAGCTCACTCGAACAAGATGCAAAGATGCTCGGGCAAGGGGTAAGTAAAATTGTCGTGGTAGCTTCGGGCTGGGCTGGGCTGGGCTGGGCTGGGCTGTGGGAACTGTTTTCTTACTAGTGTTGTAGGGCTGTTTTACTTACTGTGTAGTTTTTTTTCCTTAGGGTGGGCGCATGGCCTAGGGCCAAGGCCCCAATAAAGCATATTGGATTGGCTGCGGCTCCATTAAATATATTCAATCGTTGTCGAGAACCAAAATGAAATGGGCTTGGTTTTCGCTTTAATCTTTCAGTGTTAAACTGTATGGTGCAAAGTCTATAATTTAAAGGCCTTAAGGCCCCAAAATTGGATTGCCGACATGACTGAATGATTTATTTACTTCTTCAATGCAGGCTTCCGGAAGCTAGTTGAATTGTTTCCGCGATTGTTTGCCATAACACTGCATCTACTTGCAACAATGCAGAATCAACTACCCATCAGCTGACCCATGCTAACTCTAGACATACGCTAGTGTGTTGCCATCAAAAAAAACAAACGTGGGGTAAAGCTTGGGCAGTACCTGAACAGAAATACGAATTTCTAATGTTTCGTTTTTTCGCAAACAAAATTGGGTGTACAGTGGACATACCGTAAAGATGACAGACCAGACCGAAGCAATTACAATAAAATGGAAGCGAAAAAAGCCAACAAATTAACTAAACAAAAAACGGCTTCGCCGTTTAGAAAAAAAGCATTAGAGCTCGTATCCCCATACTCACAGCTGTGAAGGTACACGTATAAAAACGGATTAGAGTTCACTCGAACGCAACGAACTATAATTTGAACTCTAATACCAGGGAACAAGAATTGTGACATGCCAGTCTACATACACACGTATTCATGTACATCGCTAAACAAACAAAGAAAACGGTTGGATACTTCATACAAATAAAATACGCACACAAAATACAACATACACACTCACATGAAACACAACAAAAATCTAAAACACGTACAAACAGACGTCTTACATAACCAATGAATAAAACCATTCCTTGTTCCCTGGAATTGGAGTTCAAATTATAGTTCGTTGCGTTCGAGTGAACTCTAATCCATTTTTATTCGTGTACCTTCACAGCTGTGAGTATGGGGATACGAGCTCTAATGTTTTTTTTCTAAACGGCGAAGCCGTTTTTTGTTCACTTAATATATATATAGATTCTTTTCGATGATTTTCCAGATTTTTTATTTAGGCAAATATTAGACAATATCCCATTAGACGATTTTTCAGTTAGACTTTCGTCCGACGCCTTATTTTGTGTGCGTGTGTAGAATGGCGTTACAATGGGAAAATCGTCTCTCAAAAATTAATTTTTCTAGGTTGTATATTAATATAACAATAAAGTGTTTATTCAGCAAACGGCCCCAAGTTATTGTGTGAACTTGTGTGCGTCGAATTACAATAAATAAACAAAAAAACATGGGTATGCAATCACATGGTGTTAGGAGTAGGAAAATACAATAATTGAAACTACCATTGTTTGTTTTTGGTTTTGATGGGCACGTCAGGGCCTCAGGGCTTCGTCGGGCAGATGACCGGGTGCGGTTAACGCTCGCTAAAATCCTTTGACCCTTTGATGGGCACGAATCCAAACTGTGTTATCCGATGCCCCACGACGATCAAAGGGACAATTTAGCTGGAGAAATCCAAGCGGAAAACCCCGGATCTTTGAAGACATCGTGTTTAAACCATGAATAACGTAATAGCAAGGTAAGAACTAAAAATCTAAAAATGAATACCTAACTGGAAATCTAAAAAATCTCACAATTGATAACATCACGAAAAAATGAGCAAAAGGAAAAAATAAATATACAAACAGTGTAGACGGCAGTTTCTCATTTTCCTCTTTTCCTTTATCAAAAAAGGCAGTCAGAAACAATATCCGATTATAAAAGCCGTTTTAGATGTGAGGAAAAAAATAATGGAGTCGTTGGCCTAAACGTAAGCAGTTCAATTCTTTCTGATGATTATTATTTTATTAAGTTGTAGCAGTTGCAACGGGATTTAACTGAAGGTCTGGGGGATTTTATAACCGTTGATTCTTTTACTCAGTGGTGTAGTGTACAGGTATGCTAAGTACGCAATGAATAAGGTCCCAAATCTTTACGGGTCCACCTGGTCTGCGAGCAGCCACAACTAATACGCCTACAAAAAAATCTGCGAGTAACTTTGCAATATGATGAATAAATAAACAAAACTCAAACATTGTATGGAAATATGTTCTACTAGAGGAACATATTTGCTGGTCTTAGATGCACCGTTCGCAACACTGGTACGGTTTGGTTGCTCATGTGTATGTCCATATTTCACCGAATTAAGTTTGTTCAATCCAATTTTGGCGCACACCGGCTAACAAACGATGATTTTCGTTCGCAGATTCGAACTATTATGGCCTTTTCCTTTTCTAATTTAGTCGCTTTCATCCAGAATTATTATTATGTAGATTTGCTAACCAAACTAGGGACGTCATAATTTTCGAGATACCATATCGTCCATCTACAGTCTACAGCGTCCCACGGACAGAGTCAACCGAACAACTGATTTTGATGATATGAAAGCACTGGCGTAACGTGCGGGGTGCGAAGGGTGCAGCTGCAGGGGGGCCCACAATCGCAGGACGGTAAATGGCCCCGGGGGGGGGGGGCAACGAAAGCAAGAAAGGACGAGAAAGAGAAAAGGGAAGAGAGAGTGAAACTAATCCAGACAAATAATCAATTTTGCAGCTTTAGCCTATTATTGTTGCTTGTATCCACGGGTTGCCACTTTGTTTCTATTACATCAGCAGCGCGATTGCTGCAGCTCCCTTACAGCTCTTCCTCCTCCTTCCTTCTTTCCCTCCCTCCCGACCGCATGGGTCAGGCCCATTAAATCATTCGCGCTTAATGCTAAGAAGTTTAATAACCACCATTTACCAAGCACATGCTGTCCTTACATGGGTTAACTGCTATTATGTATATACATTTGTGTGAGTGTGTGGTGCCATCGAGTGGTGGGAGGGAGCACTATAATTTCTCGCACCAGGGCCCACACCAACTAAGTTACGCCACTGTATGAGAGTTTAAAAAAAAATAAGCTGCGAACTTAAAAAAAAATTGGCGAAATAAAAAGAAAACTAAAAGCATGGCAGCTATCAGGTATCGTTCCCTAAAATGTATTTTTAATGTATTTTTCTTGATAATTGTATTATTGTGTGGCGTTTTATTGTTTCCAGTTTTGAAAACTATGACGTAAGGAAGCAACCGCTGCATATAAGAATTTGATTCGTGGCGGAGTTTGTGCCCATAACTGAAATAAAGAAAAAAATTGGCGTTCATCAATAAATTTTGCTAAAATTTCCCCGTACTGGATTTCATGAAAATCGGTTTAGCCGTTTTCATGCAGTCCATGTCTTAGTACTTGTTGTGTCTGATAAAAATAAAAAAAAATATGGAAGGGGGTTAAGAGGGAGGTCAATCCAGAAGTTTTGCGTAGTGGCCCAGACCAAATTCGTTGCGCCACTGAGTCTTTTACCGCAATGTTTCCTCACAATGGACCTTATATCGGTGGGTAGATTTTCGCAATTAAGCAATTTTAGTGGTAGAGCTGATTTTATACTCATCATTAAAGTATTTTTTTTTTACGCAGTTACGAAATCTGTCAGCTGTTCTTTTTTAAGAATTTCAATTTGCCTTTAAGCCTCTTTAGTTTTCAAATTTCCGTATTCATCATACACACAATTTTGATAATCTATTTTGTAAATCTGATTTGTAATCATTTTTTTTTTGTAATTTTGGTTAGTTGGTATTCGGCGGCAAAGCCGTAAATTTCAACACCATATTTAATTTGATTCGCTATGTCCATGGATAGTAGATCATCTTTTTTAATTTGTTTATGCTTAAGAATTATCTTATAGAAGCTCCCTAAGTTTGTACAATGTGAGTCGATGCGGAAGCCCAGACAACTTAGCTTCACTTACCGTTTTGATCACTTTACGTGTATTTATGCAGTTACTGTTTGTACAAAATTTAGCATGTGTGCCTGCCCCCCCCCCCCTCCTCACAGCTATTTTGTGCACTTGTGATTTTACAGTGATGCAAAGAGCTTCCTCTTCACTAATAAAGACTTCATTCGATGTCAACCAAGAATGAGTGCATTAAAGTCTTTCTGCAGTTTGTTAATCATGTTATAAATATCCTGGTCAATAGCCAGTAAACAAAAATATCCACAAAGAAAAAAATGTCGCCTTTTTTTGCAGCAATTACGGGAATGTTATTCATGTAGGCTAGATTAGAAACAGTATTGAATCAAGGACTGAACCTTGTGGTACCACGTGTTCAACCATTAATAAGTTACTCTTTTCGTTGTTATATTCTGGTGCAGATTTACGATCGCTTCATGTAGCTTTAAGAATATTGAGGAGGCTACATTAATGTCCTCGTTTTTATCCAAAAACGCCAATCATGTTCATTCATTAATTTAATAATTTTGGCATCAACAAAAGTACACAAATCTCTATTTTCTGGCTTATTTTTAAATGTAATAACTGTATTGACACAAGCTAAGCGTAGATTTTCTTTTTCCACTCAAGACCCGAGGAGGTAACCTATGACCGTAGAGCTTATAAAAAAAAAAAAAAGAATAAGTCACGCCTCAAACAATTTATTTCTACCAAAAACTTGCCTAGTTGACGAATTAATTTTATTAATAAAACCGAGAGATGCTAATCAATTTTCGACTTCTCAATTATTAATTTTGTCCCGTATTGGATTTGTATTTCCATAATATCAATATTTATAGCACTTAGTAGAATTATTATATTAGCCTTTTTATATTCTTCCTTTTCGAAAAGAGATTTCAGCTCGCCGAAAAAGTTTGTTTGACTTGCATTTGGGTGTCTGTCGACAGCAAAGATTAAAAACTCTAATTCCTTCAACTTTAAAACAATACGCAGATCATCATTTATGTCGGATTTGAAGTTTGTGGCAATGTTAACAATATCCTTTTTTTTTTTATAAAAGCTACAACGTCACCACCTTTTGAAATATCCTCTCTGGCAATATAAAAACTTTCATAGTTATCAGTAAAGTGCAGTTAATTTCGTTGCTTATAATGTTAATTTCCGTGAATACAATCACATCCCAGACGGTATGACTAGAGTCTGCCAGAACCAAGTTTAAAAACTCGTTCAAGTTTCTAAATGTAGAATTTCAAATTTTCGCTGTTTGGGAGCTCCGACCTCTGCATTTAATTATAATTACTGTCTGGAATCACATTACAAAAAAGTGTTTGTTGGTACAACTTGTCCCTGAGATCGCTAAAAGTAAAATCTTTCTGGGACATGGAAATTCTTGAAAGTTCAGGAGGGTCATAAAGTCCAAGTCATTATGGGTTTAAGAATGGAATAATTATAGAACAAGCATGGCCACCTTGTGTTCTTCCCACCCCCCAAACACCTGTTTTGTCCCGCAGGAGTGCTCAACGGATTTCCTCGAACTTGGCTTGCCTGCCTCTCATTCTGAGCTTCTTCCACGAACTTGTCGATATCCGATTTGTCATGTATGCAGATAGCAAGGTGTGTAGATAGTTAGTGGCTGAGGAGTTCCCCATAATAAAATTAATTCCCTCCCCCAGCAAAAAAATTCAGTTGAAAATGACGGTATTTTTTTTATTAAACAATTACTAAACTATTGACCTTTCCGGCGGTGGGGGAGGGATATATATATTTTTTTAGATCGTTTCGTCATTTTATTTTATTTTATTACTTTTCATTCAATCATTTTAATAAAATAAAATGAACTAAAATGATGAAACGACCTAAAAAAATTCCTACTTTCCTGGATTGGACTTGAGGAGTTGCACCTCAAAGAAACCCCCCCTGTTGGCTCGCCTGCTTGTTCACGCATTTTCGCCTCACCTAACTTCGTCTGCCCCGGAATACTTCGGCGCGGGACGGTAAAGTGCGAACGACGTCTGCCTTGCCACAGTTGGGGACACTCTCCTAAATTTTGTAAGAGGACTCTTCCCTGTCATGGCTATTAGGTGAGCTGTGTCCTGCGCTCTTAGGAAGCGGGATTCGCAAATGCGTAGAATGCAAATAAGCAAGTCCGAACGAACAACTTCAACTATCGCCATACAAAATTCTAGGTGAGACTGCTGCACCCCCGGAAAAAAAATAGGGAAGGGGGGTGGCGGTGGAGGGCGTAGGGGAAAAAAGTGGTGGAAATGATGTAATAGATGGGCTTATGACAGAGGAAGTCTGGTAGTGCCAGTTTTACATACGTACTATAATGGCGTGCCAGTCAGGATTGCGACCGAATTTCGTGAAAATGTTGTTTCAGAATTAAAAACCGTCTCCGTAAAGGCATTAATTAGTGGACCCATTTTTAGGCCATTGAGTAATCTTCTCGACCCCCCTCCCCCCCCCCCCCCCAAGTTGAGCAGCTGTATAACTTCCAGAGGTACACGATACCAACATTTTCTTTGAAGCCCCCCCCCCAAAAAAAAAAAAAAATCGGCACGTGAATATTTTCGTTATAAATGCTGCTCACTTGTCACTTTTAGGGTTCACTTTATTGGCTCCATTGTGTCCCTTCGTGTTAAAAACTAACATTACAGCTTATTTCCGTTTCTTTAATCTCAGAATTTCTGTCAGGGCCAAAATACTTTATTTACGGCAAGGAGCGAAGAACAACTGGTCTAGCATACTCTAGTGTTTGACTGTCATCACGTGACTATCTAGGTCTTTTAAATTGAAACCATCATACCGAAAGTAAAGAAGCGGCTGCAGCGACTACCTAGTCGCAACTGGTCTCCTATACACTTCCGCCTCTTGTGGACCACTTTCACTTCATACTTCCAGTTGGTTTTTTTTTTCTATCCCTTTTAACTAATTTTTGGATGCTGAATGTAATGGTGAAAACCGTGTGTCTCTATCTGGCACCGTTCCATAGATGTGGGCCCACTTGTCGGCCACTTCCCGCCACTTGTGGGCCATTGGACGCGGAATGTAATGTTGAAAACAGGAACTCACTTGTCAGCCACTTCCGCTTCATACATACTTCCGGTTTATTAAAAATTATTTTCACTCACTTTTAAACGCTCTATCTAACGGTGAAAACAGTTTGTGTCCATCTTGTATAAAACCGTTCCATAAATGATGGGCTGAGTCGGCGACTTCCGCTTCACACTTTCGGGTTTCTTTTAATCCTTTTTAACTAATTTTCGGACGCTGAATTTAATGGTGAAAACCGTTTGTCTCGATCTGGTACCGTTCCGGAGTTGAAAAAGGCGACAGACAAACAGAGCCGCAGCTACAGTCTTATCAGCCGTTTCGGCTGTACAAAGGGCTAAAATTCGGCCGGGGCATAGTCTCGAACCAGCATCATAATCTTCTTACATCTGGTAACCAGCAGTAAATCTATTGGTTTACTAGATGTAAGAAGCTTATATGACTTCTGTCATGGTCGAGTTTTCAATATTGGACCTAAGCCTAGGCTCAAATCAGCATCATAATCTTCTCACATCGAGTAACCAGTAGATTAACTGCCTGAGCTATGATCATACCGCACGAAGAAAAAAAAAAGCCATGGGTAAAATCCACGGAAAAGGCCTGGAAAAAACAGTCGAAGGAAAAATGCCACAGAAAAAAAGCCAAAGGAAAGATAAGCTGCGAAAGAAACTCCGAATTGTTTTGTCAATTGTTGTTTTTTTCTTCTTTTCGTTTTGTTGTTTTTGTTATCGATTACGTTAGGCCAGCTGCCTTGGCTCGAATTTCACCGGCCCAGTCAAAGAAAGTTTGACAGGAAACGTATATTTCCTAGGTCTTTTTTCAGCAGCTTTTTCTTCGGTTTTTTTCCGCACTTTTGCCCGCGGCTTTTTTCCTTCGGCTGTTTCTTCCAAGCTTTTTTCCTCACGGTTTTTTCCTCCCTCTACATTCGCTCAAACGCACAAAAATCAGGACTTTTTAAATTACAAAAATTCGCCGAGCTGGGCGCTGTTCCCATCATGAACTCGAACATATAGAGCCTGAATGCTGTACAACACTTCTCGGTCATAAATCTTTACGAGCTCCTGGCATAAGTAGGCAAAATCGTTCCCTCTCATCCCCTTACCATCTGTACCCTTAGGACTTTAGGTAGGCCTGTAATCGTTAGAAATTAATGAACTTTAATTGGGTAATGAATGAATACACTTCGTAAAAAACTGACATCAGATTTAGGTGAAACATTTTTAGGCAGAATCCATTTGAAGTTGGCTGGAAAATCTAAGAATGCTGGTCTACTATATACCTAAGATCCAGAAGGAAGCAGATTGTCCGCTCATTTCTCATCAGAATTCTGAAGGTCCCTTCCTAAGAACTTGCCCAACTTTTATGTCTTTCATGCCCACATGTCTAACCGATTCCCACTTTCACACTCAATCCTCGTCATGCCTAACTGGATGATCCTGGCATCGGAATGTTGCCTATTTCCTACACTGCTTGATCAGCGCCACAGCACGTGGTTTACTATAGCATTCTAGCTACTGCTCAAATGGGTTTTCCTGTCGGTATACCTAAACATGCCGGAGTGGTATTGCAAGAATGCAAGGTCCATTTCCGTAAACGCTGTTTTGACAAAATTGTAAGTGAAGTTTCGGTTAACTCGCGTAACAACAGTTTCACTCAGGTTAGGGCAGAATCTGCCCTATATATGATAGTGTATTGTGCATTCTCAAACTTGCACTCGAATAACATTATGTTATATACATTTTAACTAGTCATTTTAATGATACGCAGTTCTGGTCCTTCTGATAAAGTAAGATTTTATTTAATCAAAATATTTTATTTCATGGACAGTGTTGCTGTATGTATTCGAATATGTAATGCCCTTTGCTGCTTATTTATAACTGATCCCAAACATATGTAATCATGACAACCATGGGCGCACTGACAGATCAATAAAGTTTATTGGTGTACATAAAGGTAAACCGGAACTAGGCCTGCAGCGGAAATCATGTACTAGAAACTTTATGCACTTACGTTTCGTTCAAGTGGTGTGATCCGGATTCGACCCGTTGAACCAGTCCATCACCAGATCACTGCCATACCGCCTTTACCGATGTGGCCATTTGTCCATGCCATAAAGATAACTCACCGAAACCGCTATTAAGGTCACACTCGTGACCAGGACTCCATTTGACCGAATGTGCTCAGTCATAGGCAATGGAGCTAATAGAACTAAATCATAATACACTCATACGCTCAACGAAGGAGAAATAAACTGATATAAATCTATTAACACTGGCGATAGCCAGTGTTAGTAAGGGTCAGCCTAGGGTC
>JAHWFP010237906.1:5805-31094 GCA_023313725.1 Lithobius niger | reverse complement strand
GGGGGGGGGGGGGGTAGGGTCTCGCTACTATTTTTTTTCCAAATAAATGTTCCGAGCAGGAAAGACGCCTCACATTCAGTGCAGATTCGGACCCTACACCGTAGTGTGCATAATCACCCCACTGTTAGGTGTATATGGATTCTGTCTCCAGATGAATTTACTCCCATTGGGAAATTCCGATTTCTTTTGGATTTTGCACATGACGAAGTAGCTATTAGTTGATATCAAATGAAACAATGAATGCACCATAGTCGCAGTTACACTGTAATGGCCGCCATCTTGAAATCAGGGCCATTTTGAAATAATTATGCTTATTATCGTTAGATTTCCTTCAAATTTAGAACAGAGACGAAATAGTTGATACCAAGTGAAACAGTGAATATGCCATAGTCAGTAGTAATATCTAATGGCCATCGTCTTGAAATTGGGGATCCATTTTGAAATTATGTGTATTGTCCCATTTCGTTCAAATTTAGGTCGGAGACGATACAGTTGATTCCGCGTCAAACAGTGAACGTGTCATCGTAACTAGTAATCTGTAATCCACGCCATCTTGTAATAAGTCAGCCATTTTGAAATTATGCTTATTATAGCCTGATTTCCTTCAATAAAAAAAAAATAAAACATGTGAAAGAAAAATAAAAAAAGGAAGTTGTACTGAAACTCTAAAGTGGGTGTATAGTGCATTCTTCTCCGTGCAGGCAGTAGCCTACCGTCAGCTGCACTGTTTTATAGTTTAGGTACAATTCTAAAAGTAACAGGTATTAATAAACAAAAAACGGAACGTTAAATGTTAAGAGTAAGGGTCTAAAAGTCAAAACCTACAAGGAACACGGACAAGCTTTGACAGTCAGGGTCTAGGTGTAAAATTTTGTCAGTAAGAGGCTGGTAAGCATTAGACCCTTACTACCCGGTGGCTAGCTTTCGTCCTTAAGAATAGGAAAGCAGTAAATACATTTTGACGAAAAACTGTAAATCCTCCTATTATGTTATGATCCAGTGGTAGTATGGTGTACGTTTCCTGCTTTGCTTTATGTTGAAAAGTTAATTTTTCGGTTTGGTAACATGACAGAACATACAAAGTAATGAGGATTATTGGTTGCCATCAGTTACCTTAAAATCTGTGAAATTAAAATAAGGTAGCTTTAAAGAAAGTTCTTGGATTTACAAAATTGGCTTGATAAATCATTAAGCAAGTCCAGTGTTAGTATGATGCATTTCCTGCTTTGCTTTAGGTTGAAAGTTTTTTTTCAACTTAGTAACATGACAGCATATTCGCAGCAGAGAGCATTATTGGTTATCCTCTACCATAATGTACGAAAGATAATCAAAAATTCTAAAGCATTAAAGGACAAAATGCGAAACTTCACAAGAAAATTATGTTCATAAAGTTCCTTAACGATATTCTAAGAACAAAGAAAACCTGCTACAACCGTTCATACACACGTTTTGTCCGAATAGACTAGAACTAAGCTAACCACCGGGTAGTAAGGGTCTAATGCTTACCAGCCTCTTACAAAATTTTACACCTAGACCCTGACTGTCAAAGCTTGTCCGTGTTCCTTCTAGGTTTTGACTTTTAGACCCTTACTCTTAACATTTAACGTTCCGTTTTTTGTTTATTATATAACTAAGATCGTAATATTTGTTTGTTTGTGTGTGAGTCCGCAGAGGGAATCTCGATAATCTTAATTCTTTTGTTTGTTGTGTGTGTGTCATTAGAATTGCCTGTATAAGCAAGAGTTTATTTATAAATTCTTGGCATAAGTAATGATTCAAACTGTGTTTACAACAGAGAGGTACAGTACTGATGACGTCATGTTTTTTCCAGTCACAGTATTTTCATGCAAACGGGATCTAGGCCTCTACGTCTTTTAACCCTTTATCTTACTAAATCTAATGAAAGCTTTGAGCGACTGCTAATGGGAAATCACAGTATTTTCATGCATACGGGAAATCGCAACAATGCTCTATAAAACCGGCCATATATGGGGGGGGGGGGGTGTCCTAGTCGCTATAAATAATATGAAGGTAAATTGGAAGTAAGCTATCAGCAAAAATCAGACACTAGAAACTATTGTGTATACAAGTTTGAGAACATACAATGCACTAGCTTAGTAAATGTGCTGCGTTAAATGCCAATTGTCAAGAGTGTATTTTATGATATTCGCTGATGGCTTATTTTCGATTTACGTTATATTGTTTGCAGCGATTTATATCTATTTATTAGTGTGTGTAATCTGTCCCTACATGCCTGGGGCAATTTCATAAATTCGCCGAAAAAACTCAGCACTGAAGCCCCAACTCGTCAAAGTGGTTCGTAAACGCTCGCTGAATTTTCCGAGACCTCGCGGTGACGTCACTGCTGGAGCATCGTACTCATAGAATGCGGGACCCGGTTTTTCCGCTGAATCCATTCGCTGAATCCATCGAGCAATGTGGGGCGTCATGTTCGATAGGCGTCTTGGTCCCAGCTGTACATATTTTGGGCTTCTTACAGACCCGGGTTCGATCCTGTTGAAGGGAAGTGTATATGTACGGGTTTTTCTCTGGTTGTTTCCCGCCTGCTGCACGAGGGTTTCCTTCGGGTACTCCGGTTTCCTCCCTCATGCGGCAAAAAAAAAAACGACTGTGTGTAGAGCAGAGAATCCAAAAGTACACAATGCCAACACTACATTGCATGCAGTTTTGGCTTCTCTGCTCTATACACTCTCGGTTCCAGGGCTTACATTTTCCTCAGCAAAAAACAGCTGAGGACACGATGTTGGTTCCTTCCACTTAACATTTTGGAGCTTAAGCTTAAGCTTACTGGCCGACACCTAATATACTATACTATACTATACTATACTATACTATACTATACTATACTATACTATACTATACTATACTAAAAATGGCGGGCCAGCAGTTCTTCGCTAGGGTAATTTACCTAAACGTAATTAACAACTAGTGGAGATTGTCATCACGCTGTCTTCCCACTAAAATAAGAGTAAGTAGCAAGTCACTCGACCGTAAGCAATAAATCGGTCGGTGAGTTTATGAAAATTCCCATGGTTAATTGTTACTGCCGCGTGTATGTTATTTTACTCATACAAGGAGTTTGTATTAAAGAGTTTCCGTTAGGACTCAAAGTGTAAAGAAAAAAAAAAGAAAATTGTGATTTAGAACAACTCATCATGATTGGCAGGTAAAGGTGCTAAACTAATGGGGGTGCGGGGTGGGGGAGAGCAAAAAAATCCCGAAACCGAACAGCATTATCTAACAGAAATTTCACGTGATTGGATATAGGCGTGCCAACCAAGGATGGCTTGAAAACAAAATAATGGAGGAGGATGGGTTTCCTGACTTGGGGGGGGGGGGGGGTAGACACCATTTTTTTATCTGAATAATTTGAAGACTTTTATTCATTCATTCATTTTGCAGACCCACCCTTTATTCTCTGTTCCGTCAGCCTTCCGTTTTTCCGACTGAGGTCCATTTTTATAACTCGGCTTTTCGGTTGGGTGGTTGGGATGGGGATTTAGGGGTGCACCCCCCCCCTCACCTTATTTTCGGCCCTGGCGGTATCCGATTGTCGAAATTAACCCTTTTATGATGAAATGATTTGTTGTGTAGTATCGTACTTTTACCGTAGGGAGGGATGATTCTCATCTTCCACAGTCCCATTCACAGTCTCTTTTCTTAATAGGTCTCATAGTAATAATAATAACGAGGGAGCCCTCTACGACGTCGCAAGTTTCTATGCATGGCCACCCTCCACCAACAATGGACCATTCCGATCATTGTAATAACGAACGTAAAGTCAAACTGGGAACTGTTAGCATCGCATCGTAAAAGAATACCCACCCTCCCCCGGCCCGCATGACCCTCTTAGTCCAGGAGATGAACACGTGGCGCTGGTGTGGAACGATCCATTCGCCATCACCAAACTATGCTTCGTCACCAACGTGCGCAAGTCGTCGTCATATGAGTTACGTCATAAATGTGTTCTATTCTTGGTTATCTCTGCTCCCTTTGCAGTCAATGCCTTATGTAAATTAGGCGGGGTTCTATGCCTTCGATGCGTTTCCCCTTTTGATCTGTCCCTCTTGTTCTTTGTAACCTCCCCGGTGCGTTGGTTTGGCTGCGGTCCTTTCAGCCGTGGCTTGACAAATGCTCTGCAACAATGTCGTCGGGACACTCTTCTTTGGTGCTGGCTGCCCCGCTTGGGTGAGCAACGCCATCTGGTGGCTGGATCCACACGTGCCTCCATTGTTGCTTCACAAGGGCCACTTGAGAGGACTCTCGACGATTCGAGAGCCCCTTCCGAAGTGACACAGTTGACAACCAAGTTAGGAGATGGACGACCTGTATAAGTGTGGGAGGTCGGCGTGCGAAATCAAACTCAATAGTGGGAATTGAAGAGGAAGAAGGGGAAAAAAATATACGACGGGGTTCATTTTGTGAAAACAAAATTAGTGACGGTTAAGCCCCCTTTTGAGGCGCACTAAATGAAAACGCGATTCATTTGGCCGACAAATCAAAACGGCTGCGTGAACAGGTAGCCACGGCGAAACCACTGTCAGATCGATGCAGTGTCTACAAAACCTGATTAGCGGCGGCGATCATTCGGATCGTTGTAATAACGATAATCCGATAAAACAAGTTGTGAGATCGGCAGAAAAGTTGGAAGTTTTATGCCATGCTCATAAAATTAACTTCTGGGCCGGTTACCCGAGTTCGATTGGGGTACGACGTTACTGCTGGGTCAGCCGGGTCATTGGGTCATGTTTTTGGCCGGATCACCGGGTCTGTCACCTGACCCGGAGTTTCGAATCACACCCGGTAATTCATCCGGTTACCAGACTGATCTTGTGGTAACTCAGTGACCCCCCCCCCCCCAAAAAAAAAAAACACATACTTGCCGCCAGTAAAACTGATTATCTGCACTAATACGGGAAAAGCCTAGTTTAATATCGATCACATTTCGATATGTCACGAGTTACATTCCGAATTCAAAAAAACACCAAGCCATTGCACGAGGTGTTTTTATCAACCTGGGAATACAATAATTGATTGAGAAAAATTATCTATATTTAAACTAGTATATTTGTAGCGTGAATACCACGTTGCATTAAAAGCAAGATGGAGGGACCAACGCGAAGAATTTATCTGATAATATCATAATGTATGTAAGTTATCTAAGTATTACCAAATACATAATTTATGTAGAAAGGACGTTTTCGTTTTGTCAAGAAATTCTGTAATAAATAAACAATTCATCTGTTTGCTGATCTTGACTAAAAATATAGCTGTTTTAAATATAGTATTTGCTACAATAATCTATATTTTAAAAAACGCAGTAGCCTTATCGTTCGCTTCGTTCACTCCATTGGCGTCGATCCATGCTTCATGTAATTTCTTTGATTCCAAGAGCATCACAAATCGACGTACTGATTGTTTCGACTGCAATTATTGCTCACAGTTTGTCCATCACATTTCTCATGACGTCATAGTTTTATCAGGAAAGATTTGTTCAGGCATAATAAACTTTACATGAACAAACTATGACGTCATGAACAACGTCATGAGGGTAAAAAAAAAACTTTGACGTTATTTTTGCAGTGATTTTCGCGTATTTGAGGGTCATAATATCAAGTTACAGCGATGAAAATAGGCCTAACGGTTACGCAATTTGATTATCTTTCATTTGGTCCTACTCCCCTCTTTGTAGGTGCCTTGGTTCAAGAGGAGTAGAGGTACACGCACATAAACACGCACTTCATCTAAAATCATTAAAAACGTATGATGTGCTTGTGTGCGGATACCTCTACTCCTCTTGAAGCAAGTCACCTGCAAAGATGGGATTAGAACCAAATGAAAGGTAATTAAATTGCGCTTCCGTTAGGCCTTTTTTTGTCGCTATAACTACATTTTATGACCCTCAAATATGCGAAAAACACTGCAAAAATAACGTCATAGTTTTAAAATTTACCCTCATGACGTTTGTTCATGCAGAGTTTATTATGCCTGAACACACATTTCCTGAGAAAACTATGACGGCATGAGTAGTTTTTCGCGTATTTGAATACAGTATCCATAGATTTTGGGATCAAAGAAATCACATTCAGGTGACTAACCAGATGGAAAGTTAGCCTGAACAAACTTTGACCTTCCAAAGAAACTGTATCCCAAAATAATCAAGGATCACGCTAATGGTCCGCCCACCAAGTTCAATAATTGTCACACTTCATTGTAACGTCTTTGTAAGAAAGTCATTGTTTAATTCTTTTGCATTGTTGTTGCATGACCACTAGCTTTGGTACTTAACAGAAACCAGAGCTGAGCGTATTTCACGATGGCGAGGATAAATACCTATGCGGCGAAACAGCATGAAAATTGTTGAAAATGGGCAGTCTTTATGCCGTGACAAGCAATAGGTGTAATAATAGTTGTAAACTGTATCAGTATCATAAAAGTGCGTGAAGATCGTTGATTTTAGCTGACTACTGACTACTGATTACTGACTACTGACTACTGATTCCGCTCATATAAAATAAATTATGCGACCGATACGAATGAAATTTGGTATTCAATACTCTTTTAACTCCAATACGTGCCTTTTATGGTTTGACGTTTGGGGAGGCATTAACTAAAAAGATTGTAATTTTTTTTAATGCTTTTTTTCCGTATGTTGGGAAAACGCCACCCGTGATCAAAATAAGCATTACTCGTTATTAGTGTTAACTCGTTATTAGTGTTATTAGTGTTAAACGGACTGTCAGAAATAATCGGTAACACCCCATTGTCGATAAAATGGACGCGCTACTTGTTTGTAGTAAGGCGCGTGGCTTCGGGCCACTAAACTTTAAATAAATCCGCAGTCCGCGCTACTTATTGTTGATGGTTGAATGCAGATCAAAAACGCTTTAATTTATATGATTGAAATCCTCACTGCAGCAAACCTAAAAAAAATTAATATCTCCGTTCGTATTCAATATTTTTGGACCAAACTTGGCCAGATAGTAGATAAATGGACAGTGGCAAAAATAAGATGCCACAAAAAAATACTACAAAAGAAGTGATATCTAAAACAAAACCCACAAGGGTGAAAGAACTCACCAAGTTTCAGCCAATCAAAGTAGTGATATCAGAGCCACAACGGCTGCCACCAAGTTGCTACGTTAGTTGCCAAGCTAATCCCACCGACTATTATCTCACACGTTAAATCAAAAACTTGACCATTGCTACCGACAGTAGCAATGGTCAGGTCTTTTATTTAACCTTTGATCTAATACTCGGTAAAGTATTATGGCCCAGGTTACAGAATATCTCAGCAGAACAGGGCCAAGATGTAGTGAAAGTTTGCTGGGCTCGATGATGGTATTCCGTGACCGTAACCGATGTTGACTTAGTGACTTACTGTAACCTTTGGCCATGGAGAGGCCGTTTCCAACCTCTGTTACTTTCTTACGCCATTACGGACTATACTGTTTCGTGGATTCAGTTTTACATAAAGGGTCGACGGCAACGCGTATATTCAGATGAGCCTCAGATCACTGGATGGCTGTTTCTGCTGGTGTGCCTCAGGGTTCTGTCTTTGGTTCACTGCTATTAAATATTTACATGTCCGACCTTTAAGGAATTTAACTGTCTGTTATACAAGCTATGCCAATGACTACAAGCTGTTTGGACCTGCCCCGACACTTCTTTGCAGCTTAGGTTTGGATCTTGTTCAGTCCTTGGCGAACGAAATTGTCTTTCTCTCAACCCTTCGAATGGTTCCACATTTGGCTCTACCACCTTAACGGCGTTCCCTTGAAGGTCAATTCCAATCACCGAGCTCGTGGTGTCATTGTTGATGTCGACAAGCTTAAGTTTGTTGATAATGTTGATGTTGTGGTGCACAAAGATTTTCATAAGCGTGTTAAGAACTTTTTTCCATCTTATCGTTTTGTTTTCCATACCACGCAATGTTTTGTCTGTCCAGTTTTGGAATACTACTCACAGATTTGTCGACTTGCTATACCTCTGCAGGTAACTAATTTTATTGCAAGTTTATCTTTGGGATCAGCGTCAGTAGCGCTGGCCCTGCTGTCTTTCCCTTCACACCATAATGGGTGTGAAGAACCAACATTATCATTATCATTATCATACCTCTTCCATCGAGAAACGAAAAACTGTCAGAGGATACTGACGAATGGTACCTTTCCTGTGTCAACTTTCCTACAGTGAATGACTTGGTCACTTAAATCTGCTTTATATATGAGATCGTTTTCTAGGGGATATGGTTCTCACGTACCAACTTCTTTAACATGGTCTGTTTGATGTTGATAGCGACTTTGTTTTTTCGCGTCAACGGACCATAACCATAGTCACAGTTTCAGACTCAGGTGTCGAACTTCGTTGTGTTGGCGTGGAATTCCCTTTCTGAGTATGTAATTTCTGCTCCTCCCCAGAATTGTCTTGAGTCCCGCATCGACGCCTGGCGAAGGTAATCTGGGTTTTGGGTGGGGGTGTCTTTGAGCCATGGGTTGATGCTATCTTCATTCTATTTCCTGTGGTATATTTTCTTTCGCTTTACATTTAATGATCTGAGGATATCACTGCAGTGGCATTGCTAGATTCCTTTAGCTTAACATTATACATTTACAGATTGACCGATAATGCTCTTAGCAGATCCAATCAGATACCGACACCTTACCTTGCATTGTATTGATGCCAATCCCGTATCTAACACATCTATAATACGCTTGATTCACAACGCCAAAATAATTATTTTACTATTCGTGTAGGTTTAAGAGCGCCTTTAATGTAAAACTGCGTTTGGTTGTTTTTGCCGAGTTTGGTTATTGTGCCGTAAAGAAATTTTATTTAAGTTATTAACACGTAATTTTGGCCAAAAAATAAACAATTATGAACAGTTTTGAGAGATGACAGTTGAATGTCACAAAGTGCCTGTCTTATCTCGAATGGTTTGAAAGGTATGGAAAATGATATATCTGGAAGCTATTTATAGCCAGACTGGACCAGAACGCCAATTGCGGTATTGGCGTGTAATTTGATTGTAGATTCTGATCGAAACTGATGTTAAAGTGGCATTATCACCGATTGAAAAGCGAACAAAAATACGATGGTGCCGTCTAGCGGCAGTGATATTGTTAACCTTTACAGGCTGCTTCCAGATGCACGGGGACGTGCCAAATTTTCACTCAATAATTGATTGAGGTCGTGGCTTGTTTGTTTCGTTAAAAGAAATGCTGTTGTGCAATTCTTCGCTTGGTTCAAGCAAGTGCTAGATAGTAGTGATAGCGCTAGGTGTTGCCAGATTCTGCAGACTTTCTCAAATGGTGCCACTTAAATCACTCTTTCCCTCACATAGTGGCGCAATTTATATCTCATCTCTTCTCAGTTTTTATTTTCCTACAGTTTTTCCAATAATCCATTTTACGAACAACAACAAAATAAAAAAAAAAGGTCCATCGCTTTCCCTCCTCCATTAGACCGAGGCGGCCATCTTGCGTGTCGTCACTTCCGTCGATCTCCTGCATTAGCATGCATCGCACGAACCCCTGGCGACGAGTTTTTCATGATGTGCCGCGTAGCTTATGCGTTATTTCCACTCGTGCAGTTACTGGTCTCGGTGGGCCCTCCATCCTTTCTGTTTGCTTACTGGGATCATTGCTCTTCTTCCGAAATTGATTTATACGCACCGGTGACGTCGACAAGAACGGGAACATCACTCCCTCTGGGGGCCGGCTTGGTCAATTTCATGGTAATGCGTGCCGCTGCTAGGGAGCGTAGTACACCCAACACGGCAGACGCTTTGTAGACCAGCCTCCACGGTTGCATTTGGGATTAACTAGCCACAGGGATTACGAATAATGTGATTATTGCTACGGCTTTGGATTATTGCCCCAGCGATTACCAAACAGCCCGGTTCGTTTCTGCATGTACGAGCATAAATGGATATGAATGAGCGCGTCTTAATGTTATTGTAGCTCAGAGAAAGTTATTGTTATTTACTATAGGGATTACTGAAGTTGTTCTGGGAGGTTTATATGTATATATAAGGCACCAGTTGCGAATGCAGCTCGACTAATGTTCTGCAGGTTACTAGTGATGAAATTTGAAAAGTTTGGCGAATGTTGTGATGCGCGACCTACCGTTAAGATCCTGCGAAGACCTGACAGTCTGTGGAAACAATAATTTATGACGCCGGATGGAAGTGCGTATGTAATTTTATTACGGCGTGTGCGTTGCACAGTTCGGCACTAATACAAAACAAAATTGGCCCGCTACAAGACGTAGTGGTTTCCGACTCGTGAATTATGAGTCTGCTGGCGTTTCCTGTGTTTTATCCGTCAAATAATTTGCAAGTCGCCTTCTGAAAGGGAATCCACGCCATACTAAAGCAAGCGATTAGGGCAGTGTCGCCAAAATGAACGGCGCCATCTTGGGGGAAAACAACGTTTCGTTAGGTATCTTCTTATCTATTGCTATTAGATTACAGTCCGTCTAAACCAGGTGAATTAAAGTATTCTAAAATGACATAATTTCTTTTATTGTGGGTCTTGAATTACTGTTGCCTGCCCTACCCCTCTCCACATTCTAATAACATTCTAAAATTACTTAGCTCTTTTTTTTTGTTTCCTGGTTTCAATGACTAAAGACCTTTGAGTATACATATGTATGAGATGACGTTGTGTTCACCAAATTATGTCTCCATCCATCCCTCCCCACACCTCACCAGTCCTATTTCTTTACCACTGTGCCCTGAACCTCCTTCCCCACATTCTCGAATTACTTCTCCATCTTCTCAAAATCCACTGTTTTGTTTATTTTAGCCTTGGACGCAGTATAGAGCAGTGACATTTGCCGCCATATTGGCACCAGATTGGCACCAGTATGGGTTTTGGAGGGCATAACTACAAGGTGCACTACATAAAAATGGAGGGAAAAACAACGGAAGAGAGGAATTCTTAGGCTTAACATAACGTTGTTTTCTCCAACAACAAAAATCGCGCGTTTTAGGTCTAAGAAATCACTCTTCACAGCATTGGCTTCAGTATGACGCCCTTCTGTTTCTCTCTGCAGTGCCCCTTGCAGCTAACCCATTAAGGCTCCAGCATAGAGTTATATACAATAATCCTACGTCGTGTCACTGTTCTATAGCTGCCTGTGGAAGTTTGTGTGCATGCTAATATCCCCCCTCCCCATATTCTAATGATTACTTAGCTCCTTTTTCCCCCTCCTTTCTTAAATCATTTGAATACATCTACGTTATATTTTTTTAATTACCTCCGACGTATTCTTGTTACAATTATGTGCCCATCCCATTCCTCCGTCCACCCCCTCCCCCAAAACGTGAAGCACCCCTGATTATTTTCCATAGTTATGTCTCCACCACCCCTTCCATTCTCAGAACCAACACGTGAGGAAACTGCCACGTGACCTATTTCCTTCCCGCGTGGCATCGTCGAAACGTTACCCAGCAGGTAGTCGTTTGGGCGTTCCTTATGTAGTCAGCTGTTCCAAGATATATTCTGATAAAAATCAACACTGGGAAAAAGATACTTCGTAAAAGACGAATATACATTCTGTGCGTCCAAAATGTTGTATCGTCTTAAAACGTAACTGTAGCTCCCCTCAATTTTTCGTGTATTATTATACAGTAGTGGAGCGCCGCCATCTTGTAAGAGTTTTCATACCTTAATTTTGCAGCACATTTCCGGCAGCGTGGTGCCTAACCTAACCTACTACTATAACTGAGACCAAGAATTTCTAGGGTTGGGGAGGAGAATTTGTGACTGAGACCCCTTCTGAAACGTCTTAGATTCATTCCTGTTAGCTCCGTCTAAGTTGATAGAGGGTTCGATGAGTTTTATGTGGGAATTTCAATCTACTCAGTTTTCAGCCTGAAATCCAACTAAACTAAACGAAACTAGATTGTATTTAATTATTATTTAGTTTGGCTTAGTTGTAATTTAGTTTACTTTAGGTCTGGGCTGAAAAATGAGCAAAAATGACCAGACGGAACGCGTGGCGCCCTCTGAAAACTCGGATGGAACTAACAGGAATGAATGTCACACGTTTCAATAGGGGCTTTTTAGAGTTACAAATTCTCCTCCCCAACCCTATAAATTCTTGCTGCGGCTAAACATGTCCAAACCCGATTTCCAACGTGAACCTCACTTGCAGACTTCAAGCAGACGATCCCCATAGAACACATGCGCGAATCTCGAGTCATGTCTGGCGTTGGTGGTCGGCCGGCTTTCCGCTTGGCTTGCAGCGGCGCGTGGCCGCATTTCTGTAATCTGTTTACGATCTGTAACGCATGAAAAATAAAATGTCTCCTCTCACAATACCAGCGGTGGGGCTTTGTCATTCTGGACATATTTATGACGAAACAGTGACATCGGGCGCTGACGGTATGACCCCAGTCTTTTCAGAATCGCCAATGCTGCACGAAGTAGACCAGAGACAGATGCACAATTACAATGACTTGTTGATCATAAACCTAACTACCTTCTTTTTAAATTACCATTCTGCCTTTCAGTATGGTATGGTAACTAATGATTAAAAGGGAAATACCGACTTTTTTTTTTTTGGGGGGGGGGGTGGTGGTGGGTGGTAATTGGGTGACAGGATTGTTGGCACTACCGGCTCTTATACCGGGGATTCCAGGTTCAAGCCACTCCTAAAACCACTCCACTTCGGGTAGAGACGGATTCTGTAATTTCGTTCGCGCTCACGCCGATTCTCGTTTGTAACAGATCGTAGGAATTTCCATGCAAAATTGTCCCTCTCCGTCCCGAAATAACCTCGGTTGAAAATGACGTTAATCCGAATATCTCCTTCTTTAGTTCTGAACAATACGCAGTGACGGAAATAAATGTTTTTCCTGGAGGAGGAGGGGGAGATGAATTTTCCCCTCCCCCCTTAATGCCCTCTCTACACCCCCTCCCCCCTCCCCCTGCTAAAGTTAAACGTGCGACTACTTTAGTTTTATTGTGATGCATGGCTTACATAAATGAAATCTTAAGAAAACAGTGAACAAATAGATTTTTCCAAGGACCCCCTCCCCTTCCCCCGTAACTTACGTCATGCTTGTGCGTTACCATCCTTTGTCTTCTGAATTCTTCTAAACGCAAAGTAACGTTGTGCTAAGAAGTGGCTGTTAATACTCTGGTTTCTTTGTCAGAAAAACAAGAAGAAGAAAAAACACTTTACAATTATTTTCAAAAGAGTTTCATATGGCTTTGGAATAGTAGCTAGCCTGTACTATTTTAGGTTCTGGACGGCCACTAGAAGTAGCAGTATTTTGTGATCGTTTATAACGTTGGCGGTGACTGGAACCTTGTACACGCATTGAGCGGCTGTGGTGTACTATTCCTGCGGCGTTAGGCCTAACCCTTCTTTGGCTATCAAGGCTTTTGATACCGTTCTCTGAGAAATTCCAGTGACAACGCTGGCCTCGTAAATTTGTTGTTTCAGCATCCGCGTTGAGTACTGAGCCTTGATGCATTTGCAGACATTCCAACAATCTCCCTAGCCTGTGAATTCGGATTTTTTCGTCGGAAAAGCGATGAAACGAGCGATAAGGTAGCCATATTGGTTCATCTGCTCGAAGAGAGATTTTACCAGGCATGATCAATCCATTGTCCGAAAACCAGCGCGAGTGGCCAACCAGAAACTAAAATAGTATATATATAAACAGCTAGATTGTGTAAAACTACAACAGAAATGTGTACAGCACGTAGATTTTTTTTTTTTTACAGTACGGCTGCAAGAGAAAATATGACCCAGTCACCAGTTAAGGTTCATTTAGGAAAACGTGAACCTAAAAGTCTTAACAAATCAACGCCTTGACTTTCACGCGATAATCAAGAATATATAGGGTTGGGGAGGAGAATTTGTGACTGAGACCCCATACTGAAACGTCTTAGATTCATTCCTAATAGTCCCAATAGAGGGCGCCATGAGTTTTATGTAGGAATTCTACTCAGTTTTCAGCCTAAAATCAAACCGAACTAAACGAAACTAGCTTGTATTTAATTATTATTTAGTTTAGCTTAGTTGTAATTTAGTTTGCTTTAGATTTGGGCTAAAAAATAGCGCGTGGCGCCCTCTGAAAACTCGGATGGAACTAATAGAAATGAAAGTAACACGTTTCAATAGGGACTTTTTAGAGTTACAAATTTTCCTCCCCAACCCTATAAATTCTTGGTATATTGTATATTGCACAGCGTCAGTGTACTTCCAGAATGTGGGCGGAAAAAAGGTCCGGGTTAAAAAAAGGTCCGCAGAAAAGTTAAATAGAACGACTTACTCACTGATAAATTTTTGTTTATAACCTCTACATTGTTTATCAGATTCAACGTTAATTAAAGTCGTAAAAGTTTTTTTTTGTTTGTTAATGAGATTATTATTGGGCATTAAGTCTCAACTCTGCCTACCGAATAACCCTGTACACGGGTTACTCTAATACGATGAAAAGCCTAGTCATGAGGCATTAACTCCAACCGGAAAACAAAATCTTTGGCGAAACCCAGCCTCTCAAAGGAGTGATATGAAACCAGAGCTGCACGGAGCCGGTAAATATATGAGCGGCAAATAATCGGAAACACGAACATTGTCGACCCATTTGCTAACCAAATTAGAATAGCCTACGTGTTCCTCCACCCTCCCCCCACCCCCTTCCCGCGCCTCCCACCAACGAGACAATGCAGTTCAAACCACAATGGACTATATACGTTAACTTATAAGGGCATTATTAATTTTTATAATCAGGGTATTCTTTTAACCTTGAATCTGATAAACAATTTAGAAGTTAGAAGCCAACAAATGTCAGTGCCTACGTCGTTCGAATTAATTTTCCACGGACGTTTTTTCCGCGGACATTTTTTCCTCGGACCTTTTTTCCTCGGATATTTAACACTAGTAATACTGTGCGTTTCTAATTTGGATGCGGTAAAACGTAAGCGGTGTTTGATAATTAAATTCGTTTTAAATCGAGGTTTCATTCCATTACCTACATTTTTTTTTGTTAAATGCAATGTGGTCACAAGCGCTGTAACTTTTCCCCCGGAAAACCGTGAGACCGTGTAGAACATCTGTGCTACTCAGGTTATCTTTTCCTCTAAATCGGCGATATTCAATTTCCAGCACGATTCTTGTGTGAATGGTCCACCTAGTGAACTAAGCCTAATGATGATGTTTTTTTAAAAATCGAGATTAACTTTGTTATAAGGGGATCTTTATTGTTTTAAATATGGTACATGCGCCCTAAGTGATATTGGCTTTATTCGTGACTAATCCCCTGAAATTGTTTTGTAAAACGAACGAATCCGCGTAGACCTCCGTTCTGCTGAGCTTTTCCCCTAAAATGGCGACATTTCAATTTCCAGCACGATTCTGGTGCGAATGGTCAACCTAGGGAACTAAGCCTAATAATTGCATTTTAAAATAGATTCTTTTGTTAAAGCTGATAATGAATTATCGCTTACTACTTTTTTGTTTTTTCATTCTATAAATTGTGTGTGGTACAACTTTAAATCTACTCAATAGGCTATCACAAGGTCCCTGGGAATGATTAGGAGGGTTGCTTCTATACCTAGGCTGAGTAAGCCGCGTACCCGCTGAATATTTTCGCATGAAAGCGAAAATTACTCCATGGTATACATCCCGATCGTTGGCGGCAGATTTGTTCACCGCTTACGTCACCTTGGCAATCTTGCCTTGGCATAATCACCCTCCAATATTTGGAGCCGAACTGTCTTCAACAGTCACGAGTGGTGCGGGATTGGGTGGACTTCCGATCAACTTTCCGGTGGCGCTCTGTTTTTTTTTTTACGATGCTAACTTGTCCGACTGTTGCCATGATACAACAAGCGTTGCGTTGCTATAGTTTCAATCACTTTGAAGTGGTGCAGCTTAGGTTTCATAGTGAGTAGCCTATTTATTCGTTTGTTGGAGAAGTGTTGTGTCGATTCATTCATCCTAAGGATGTCCAACTGTTGGGACGGTCCACTCTACAGCAGAACGTATATCCGGTCATAAAGTATACACGGGCGAGATTACCCATGGCACAGTTGGTGACGTCATTGCTTCGAAACCAAAACAGTGCCAGCTTGCACCGGTGCTGTCCTTCTATTGACACGATGCAACAATCCGCATCGTCGACTGCATTTATAGGTGGCTTAGTCTATAATGTTTGTTTGTTTGTTTGTTTGTGTGTGTGTCGCCAGATTACCGAGATTCCCACTCCTAATTCTATCGATAATTCGTTCATTTGTTCGTGTGTTTGTCGAACGGAATTGTCTGTATAAGTAATGATTCGAAGTCTCTTTTCAACATCGGAGGTACAGTACTTTTTTCTTTTTTTTTTTTTAAATAAATGATAGTTTATTGCATATTGACTCGAAGTTTGTTATTTCAAACTTGTAGGAGTCTACAATATTCAATTTTTCTTTATAGTTTAACAATATTTCACACAATTGAAAAAGTGTTCTCCTAAAGTATAGGGTTTTAGACTTATCATTGGTTTTAAAATTATGGCTATAGTAGTGGTTGAGGGTCACAACATAATCTCTCAACTGAGTGATTCTTAAAATTTTTATATTGGTGAATAATTCATTAGTTTTTTCACAAATTTTACTTCTAAAAAGTATCTTAATGATTTTATTTTGTGCTGTACTGATGCATGCGGCTTGTTTTTTTTCCAGTCACAATATTTTCATGCAAACGAGATTTAGGCCTCTATGGCTCTTAACCCTGGACCTAACTAAATCTAATGAAAGCGGTGGCGACTGCTTTCACATGTATTTTCATGCAAACGGGAAATAACAGCAAAGCTCTGTAAAACCGGCGATATGCGGGGTGCTGCCCTAGTACACTCTAAAACAATTTAAACAAATTTAAAGGTACATTCCGCCTGCCTTGTAACAGCCACGAGCAGATTCGCCATCCGCGCAAGTTCCATCGCACCGTTTCGCCAGACTCGGCATAGTAACACAAGGCCAACTAAGATAGTAGCTGCGTTCCTCGCAGAGCTAACTATCTCAGTTGGCCTTGGGCGTAGTAGACGAAACAGCATGAACACAAAAATTGTGTCGTCGCAAACTGGAAATATTTTCTTATTTTAACATCACACTTTATAATTTTTTTTAGGGTAGTATCTTATAAGTATTGTAGGGCGCAATGGATCATATAACCGCAGGATGCTATTAAATTAGTTCCCAGTATTCAACAGAAAATCTCGTAGACGCCACATTTTAAAACGGATTTTTAGCAAGGGATTGACTAACGGTAAGGAAATAACCCTTTGGGGCCGTACTTGATGTGGAGGATCGAGAAAAATGGCGTTGGGAGGAATGTACCTTGAACTAACCAACGCATTTCAATAATAAGCAGATTAACACTTTCAAACGTTCCTCCTACGATTTATTGCACAGGCTCGGAAGCAGTTTCATAAAGCGTCGCTGCACAGACGCCATCTGCTCAATGTCTGTTTAGTAAATAAAGAGACATTAAAGGGTTCTAATGGATGTAAGTACGGCCTACTTCATGTTATACGCTCTGTTTTACAAGATTTACATGATACAGTCAGTATATAGTGATGCATTTGACCATGTGAAGGAGGTCATCCACTGAAGATCACAGTTATGGACTAACGCTAGTATTTCTTCTTAAGTCGAATTGTCGATCATCTATACAATGAATTGCCATTTCGTTTTGCAGTATTTGTTAATATCAAATAAATACGGATGCAACCCTGTTTACGTTGCCTTTTGGACTTAAATGTCAGACTGCCAGAGCGGGGAATTGACCCCACGACCTTTGAAACCAAAGGCTGAAGTCATACCGCTCAGCCATATACTGACACCGTGTCAGTATGGCTCACCGGAATTACTTCGGCTTTGGCTTCAAAGGTCGTGGGGGTCAATTCCCTGTTTAGGCAGTCTGACATTTAAGTCCAAAAAGAAATGTAACAAGGTTTTTGCATCCATATTTATTTAACTCTTCTCGAGCACAGTTGGCTTTCCGTCCTATTTAATTAGTAAATATTTTTAAAGGTTAATAAACCAAGTTGACCTTTCGAAGTTTGTCCAATGTAAACTTTGATCATCCATCTGCTGTTTGTCCATTATGTTATTCTTAGCTAATAAATTTACGTATTTACTTTATTTGGGTGTGAAATATTTTCAGCACAGGCGAAGTGTGAGGTAGGGGCCGGCACATCCTCCCTTTTCCTATTGCATTCATTTGCAGTAAATTATTATTATATTTACACGTTCGAAGTGCTTAGAAATCCTGTTGTCAATTACTCTAGTCAAGGAAATAAAGTTTTTCGCTCAAATTTTGCTTCTCGATGCCTAACAAGCATCTACAGATGCAGTAGCGTGCACGGACATCCGAGAGGTCAGGGGCAACTTTCAGTGAAAGAGCACGCTGAGGCTGTATTTTCCTGGGGACCTTTTTTTCACTCATTTTTTTTTTTTACCATTTTCGGAACCTTTCTTGGACGTAGCTTTCTTTTTGCCCTCTTTTGGCCTCTTCTTCTCGCTGCAACCAGAATTATTTAGTTCAGAAAAACAAAATATGGCATGTTTTTTCTTCAAAAAGGAAACAAAAGGGATTTTTTCCAAAAAGGGCAAGGCCAAGGGCGCCCCCGTGCATGCCACAGGGTAGATGATCAAAATAGTAAATAAAAAAGGCAGGCAGACTGATACAAATGGGAAACATGCGAAGTTGTAACGCCGATAGTTCATGCCGTAGAAGAAATGACACGGCAAGGCCATCTCGCGACAGAAAACGAGAGTTTTTTTTTTTTTGGTATTAGCTTGAGCCGAGTCAGCTTCGTATTCCTATCAGTTGATGGCGCTACATGCATACGGCACTTATTTTTCCGCAGGTTGCTTTCTTCCTTTACATTTTAATGTATGAGTGCTTCGTATAATCATTTTAAATCGTGTAATAGAAAACAATAATAATAATATTTATTAAGGGGGTAGATGCATGAGATTCGTACGAATTTATGTGTGCAGGGATAAATTATGAAAAAGTTGTACACAAACGTATATTACATATTTAGAATAACATAGTAACCCAAAATACAAAAACAATTTCAGTAGCAAACATGTTTATTGTAAAAGTATACTCAGCATTGAACAATAACTATTTTAGCACACGTGGATGGAGGCTCCAATTTTTTTAATTTAATTTTTGGACTTTATATTTATTTTTTTATTTTTCTTAGCTCTGGGGGTAATTCATTGAACGTACAGACGCAAGATTTCTTTGACCATATGAATTTTTCCATGCCGGTATTGTTTCTTGATAGTCAGTTTGTATTTTAAAATCCGATTATCATAATTTTGCGTTAGAATTGTGTATTTCATAAACTGCCGAAAGGTAAAAATATTTTGTTCTACAAAATAATATTGTAGCTACACTTTTGCTTGCTTAAATGACCATTATTAAATAACACTTTAACTGCTTTGTTTTTGATAAATTGTGTGCGGTCAATCAAACCAGATAAAATTGTATCATAAATACAACAAGCATATCGACTTATTGACATTACTATAGCGCTTCCAATAATTGTTTCTTTAGTTTAATATTGAACAAATTGCGTATACTGTAGAAAATTGGTATTACTTTTCGCAGACGATTAATTAAGTTATCATATGATCATAAAATTTCCAGTTGCAATCTAGATGATAAGTCCGAGGTATTTTGCATTTCGTACGTTGCTGATATTTTGGCAATAGCAGAAGTCATGGTTTGTACAATTATTTGTATGTTTATTAATTTTAATATCAGCCTTAGTATCAGTTGTCACATGAGAAGTTTTTATATACATGGAAGAAGTCTTTCCTGGTGTACAAGTCATTTTGACTTAGCAGTTAATCAAATCAAAGTCTAACTGCAAATTTTTTAAATCATTTTTTTAACATCGTAATGTTTTTTTGTTGTTTTTTTAAATAATTTCTTTTGAGCCTTAAGTCAGCCGAATTAATTACCTCGCATATTGCGCCTAGTTTGGTATACAGCAGCGACAATAGCGCTAACTGGCTACGAGGTTAGATTAAAAAGAGGTAAAAACAACGTAACTTCTAATCAAGCCAGTGCTTTGAGAGCGGATTTCTTAGGCCTAAAAACGTTGATTTCTCCAATCCCTTACGCTGCGAGGTTGTAAGCGGAAAAGAAAAGATTCCACTTGCTAAAAATTTCAGCAACTATCAACAAATCGGAAAATTTTCCGCGTTTTAGGCCAAAGAAATCCACTCTAACAGGATTGGCTTCAGTAAGATGCTCATCTTTTCCCCTCCTTGTTTATCTAGTGCCTCTTGCAGCTAGCCAAATTACTGGCTTCAGCATAGAGTTATATATAATAACATGACGTCATTGACACTGTTCTATAGTCCTGTCGGTACCGGAATATTGCTTTTAGTAAATATTCTGCAATGCAAATTATTGGCCGAGCGAGCAAATCGAGCGAGGACGAATACGTGACTGAATTTGGATGTCGTGCGTCTGTCGTTTTTTCTGTGATTGTGCGTGTTTATCAGCTTGGGACACTACGACGTTGGTAGTTTTGTTCTTATTTGCTCGAAATTTGGTGACAAAAAGGGAGGAAGTGGCTTTGGTTCATGCAATTCACGAGTTCGGAGATGACATTCCTACCTCAAAAATTTTCGAAGACTTAGGGCTTTACGTTGGGTGGCTAAGCTGATCTTAAGTAGCGGCTGTATTAGGGGTGACTGATCTATAAGGCTAGTGGCCCCGAGCACTGCACGAAAAACGAAAAGCTTGCAGGGTTCGCTTATCATCCCTACCCTCGGCTGATAATTATTCATTTTTAGGCCTATCGCACAATTTGTATAGGCCTATTTTAGGCTTAATATTATTGACACAAATTTATAGGCTAATTAAATATGGGGCCATCCAGGAGAGGGCCTATGCTGCACTCCCTATAGTCCAGCTGTTAACTATCCTGTCTTGGTATCACACAGGAGCACAAGCCATTCCGTAAAAAAATACTAGATGAGACTGGTCTAAATTTTCGCCAGCTGTATAGGCGCCAATCCAAAACCGCTGACACTAACATTTGTTCCATGCAAACGAAGAGCCCAACCCAATTTTGTTTTGCTAGTTACGTCTATAGGCTGAGCCCCGAACGCAAATTGCATCTCAGCAGTGAAGAAAATCCCATTTTCGTGAAGAGCGTTCAAAAAAAGTGGCCCCCGAATGGCCGGACCCCCTGCTAGCCACGGGTCATCCGGCCCATTGAGAGAGAGACACTTGATGGATTGACCACTCCAGTCTGCCAGACCCTTTTGATAAGATATCGCTACTTCTGTTCTGTTATTCTATGGCCTTACCTGACGTTTTTGTACTATTTTGGTGGGTGAGTGGAGAGTGTTGCTTTTTCACCAGCTATCTGAGTTCATCATCATTTCGTGCTTCTAATGACGCTTCTACAAAGGGTTTCCATTTGAAAAGCACGAAAAAAATATGGAAGTGTTTATGCGTAAGGTGCATGGCTGCCATGGTTTTGGAAACTTTTTACTTGGCAATGGATTTTATCCTTTCTTCTGTTAGGTTCCTTTTAGCCTTAAAAAAGGGGAATTTTGTGGCTATCGGCCTATACGTAAATGGTCCAACCATTTACTGGAAGGAGAAGTCTTCTAATTTACATTTCTATAGGCATACGATTGCTGATTTTTTTTTTTAATTCCTAAATACACAAGGAACAATCGAAAAAGGTTGCGACAGGCCTTCAGCAATTTTAACAACTTTAAGAAAAAAAATCCAAATTTTGAATGATTGGTGTCATATATACTTGCCACCAGATGGCGTGTGAACTGACATTTTTAAATAATTACGTTCAAAATGAAAGTCGAAGACCGTTGCATACACGGAAGGGCAGTTGAAAGAGCGCTGATGTAGGGGGCTTACAAAGAAATGTTTTTGCTACTGGGCAAAAAAGTAATTAAAAAAAATCCTTCATTTCCAGAATTTTTCCTACCGTACTGTTGTAGGCAAAAAAAATCAACTACAACAAAAATTGTTTTTCTTCTTTTTTTTAACTGCAATTAACTTTTTATTGAATTAATTACCTACCAAGTTTTTATCAAGTCTTCACCTATCATGCGACTCTATGTTGGCTTTGGTGTGCAAGCACTCTGTGAATAGCCATAAGTGACGGACGACTTCACTTTTCTTCTGTGGTGTACTTTTCAAGCCGTGGGTGTCATCACTGCACCTGAAAACTCAAACTTGACAACTCTTTTAATTTGACCCTTTTTGAAGTGCTCAGAAGTATTCTTAATAAGAACATATGAAGTGTTCCAAACACTTGAAATGTTATTAATCAGTACACATGAACACATGAACTCCATCATAATCTTTCGATTGTGCATAACAATTATAATCAACACGTTGACTTCAACCAACTTCGTATCAAACTAAATTCACTTGATTGGGAATATGAGTTAAAACCCTTTACACAGGTAAATGAAGCATGGGACCACTTCCTATCTATTATTCGTAATTTTACTAATGACTGTACTAGAACCTCGAAAAAAAAAGCGAAACTTTACAAAGTACACTCCAAAGAACTTGGGGTCCTCGAAAGGAAAAAACGTAGTGCTTGGAAGAAGTACACTTCCGACCGTTCCGAGGAAAATAAACTAATTTTTAACAATTATAAAAAAAAATATTCTGCTTGCGTTAAAAATTTACATTACCTCAGAGAAAAAAAGACTTTAGAAGAGGGAAATCTGTCCGCTTTGTTTCATTTTTATCGCCAGAAAACAAATTCGTCAAGAACTATTCCTCCATTAAGAGTAAACGATACCTTACTTAATGATCCGAAGGAAAAGGCAACAGCTCTAAACTTAGAATTTTCTAAAAACGGGGTGATTGATAATGAACACCTTCCAAATTTAACGGCTACACTCAATTACAACAATAAGAAAACATGTAGACACGTCCTCTTCAATCAAGCGGATGTCATTTCTACCTTGGATCACTTGAAACCAAGTCACGCAATTGGGCCTAAAGGTTTTTCGACTTTCTTTTATAAACAAATCTGTACCCAAATTGCATTGCCTCTAAAAATATTTTTTTCACTATCATTTTCAACAGGAAAAATTCCAAAAATCTGGTCGACAGCAATTGTTGTGCCAATTTTCAAAAAGGGTAATCCAACAGACTTAAAAAACTACCGACCAATATCCTTGACTTCTGTTCCTTGCAAAATAATGGAATCCATCATTCGCAACGTAATGTTACTACATGTTAATCAATGCAATATACTTAAAGATGACCAATTTGGATTTCGTGAAGGTCGCTCAGCAGTGCACCAGTTGTTATCAGCGCTTGATAAATGAACCGAAGCTAGGGACCTCGGGATTAATACAGACATAATTCTGTTTGATTTTAAAAAAGCTTTCGAATTGGTGGTCCACTCGAAACTACTTCACATTTTAGAATTTTATGGATTCGAAGGCGAGTTACTGCAATGGATAAAGGCTTTCATTTGTAATCGCTCCCAACGAGTGATGATTGATTTCGCACTTTCTGATGAAGCCAACGTAATCAGTGGGCTCCCGCAGGGATCAGTCCTCGGCCCACTGCTATTTATCCTTTTCCTGAATAATCTCACCAGCATAAGTGAAGTTGTGAACCAGGAAAAATTTGCCGACGATTTGAAATTACACACTTCTATTATAAATAATTCTGACTGCATGAGGCTTCAACAAGAAATCGATAATGTCAATGCTTGGGCTGTTAAGTGGCAATTGCCGCTTTCTAACGAAAAATGTGTGAGCTTCAGTGTGGGAAATAAATCTGAATATCATAATTACATTCTTGGTACGAAGGACTTGTTATCTGTTACACGCGTTAAAGATCTCGGAGTTTGGTTTCAACAAGTTTACCACCCATTGTCACCATATCACTATGATGGCTAACCGTAGATCTGCTATTGTAAAACGATGCTTTACATCGGGCAATTTGGATACAAACTTTGGGCGTACAAAATTTATGTTCGACCACTTCTTGAGTATGCTAGCCAAGTTTGGTCACCGAGTTTACTGAAGGATATTGACCAAATCGAGTCGGTTCAGAGGCGATACACTAAATCCTTGCTGGGGCTTAATAAAAAACCATATGCACAACGGTTGAAACTCTTAGATTTGGACTCTCTCGAATTACGCAGATTAAAGGCGGATCTAATTTTTACTTATAAAATTTTACATTATAACTTACCGCTCGCCCTTTCGTTCTTTGAAATCAACACTGATACGCGTACACGTGGACACAAATTGAAGCTGATTATTCCAAAATTTAAACTGGGCTGTAGGAAGGCTTTTTTCTCCATTCGAATCGCACCAGTTTGGAATTCCCTTAGTGAAAATATAGTCTTGGCACCATCACTCTACATCTTAAAAAAATTATTAAATGACCATAATATGAAAGCACATTTACTCCGTCCCGAATTTTGTCCATGAATGAAAGACTGATTTGATGTGATTGGACGCTGTCCTTTGACCTTTCTGTTTTGTAAGTTGAATTGTAGTTTTAGTTTTATATACTTTTAAGTCTACATATTCGACGTAGTATCATTGTACTGATTGTTTTGTTTATTTTTCTTGTTTTTAATGGCTGGTAAGTCATAAGTGGTTTCTTGAAACCCTCTCTTGCCATTTGCTTTTCTGGAGCAATAAACTTGTTATTATTATTATTATTATTATTAAGTATTCTGAGAAATGCTGCAATCGTTATATTAATTAACCAGTTATATAGGTACAAGTTATATACATATACGAGTTAACCAGTGCTTTATAAAATAAAAGTGTCTTAATTCTGTGACATTTTATTAAAAATTGTTAGTGCTCTTTGCAAATAAGGCCGGGGTTTTTTTTTTCTGTCATGATCAGGGTCGGATTAAGCCTCGTAGAGGTCTGGTGCTTAAGATTTATTATGGCCCTCTTCGCCCAAAGTCGGACTGGCGAGAAAAAGGCGCAGCTGTGCCACTTGGAGGGATGACAGGGGTGACATGTGGTCTTACCATATAAACTTACTTATTCATCTGATAAGTGATGTAGGCCCGAACTCCAACTATTATTAGATGGTCTGGGGGAGGTGCTATAAACTCCCCATGCAAAGTATAAGGCCAAGTTCTGCAAGCTTTGCTTGTTTTAATATTCGGCTGTTATTTCCGGAGACAGTGTCCATTTTTAAACCGTCTTCTATATTTTAAGGATCGCCGTTGGTTTTGTTGAGTGGAATGTAAG
>JAHWFP010237904.1:1449-29513 GCA_023313725.1 Lithobius niger | reverse complement strand
TATAGGATATATATAGGATGTAATAGGATAATAGGATAGAATAGGATAATAGAATAATAGGATGTAATAGGATATATAGTATATTTTTATCTGGATAGGTGTTATCGTTTATCATCTTGTCGGGACACACTAGCGTGTGTTTTGATATGAGCATGGCGACCGCTAGACACGTTGTGTCTTTACAGCTAAGGTGGTTTGGCTGTTTTCAGGCATACATAACAATGCGACAAAAAAGGATGAAACTTGTTTGATCGGGAGACTTTGGTCGCCTGACAATATAAAAGTCACTGTTAGTGACACAGCTTAGTTAACGACCTGAATAACATTGATATTTGCCAAATTACTGGCTACTGGATACAACGTTTTTTTTGTGTCGTGAAAATAAATTCTTCCATGCGGTGAATAAATCTAGTTCTTAGCTCATTTTACAGGCATTGCTACGGAGATGTGCCCTTTTCATAAGGCCTCTTTTAATTGCTCAAGTGGTTCGGGGGGTTAGGGACCTCTAAACGACCAAATTGATTGTTTTACATTGTTTTAAACATTGTTCATGCAACAATGCCAAACTGAACCTTAAATAAATCCGTCCGTCTTTTCATATATTTCATTTAACCTTTTAGCTTGGCGAACGAGCTTGGCGTTTGATATCACGACTTCACACGGCCAAAAAACTTGGCGGAATCTTTAACAAGTTTTGTTTTGGTGGCAGATTAATCATTACTCTAAGCAAAAGAATTATTTCATGACGTTATCAGCAATCCGGTTGCAGCAGCGTCAGCAGAGTCGTAGAAGGGATGGAGAGGGGGCTTTGGTTGCTGGTTTGTCAGCTGTTACCTGGACGTGCCGGTGCAACAACGGTTGACTTTCCCTTGACCGACTGTGATGTACTGATTGTGTTGCATCGATTCTTTTAGTATCAAACTGTACCTTTTGTTCATTAGAACTACGCAGAAGATAATTAGTTGTTGTTGTCAGGGCCGGCGCTAGTGTCCTGTTGCCCGGGTGCGACAAGAAAAAATCCTCCCCCCCGCCCCCCTCGCCCCCCCCAAAAAAAATGACTCTTTTTACTTTCACCTGTTTTATTCCGTCATGGTCACGTCTACATCAATTTTTCTTGCTTTCAATCGAGCCCAACGTTCTACGAGCCCAACGTTTAATCGAGCCCAATGTTCTACACTTTCTGGCCGGATCACGCTCAATCGAGAGCAGTGCTAAACCACTCAGTCTTCTTGCTCCATAGTGGTGCGGAGATAGTTTTTGATTATTTTTAATTTGCTGAAAGAGCGATCGGCAATTTTATTTTACAATAAAAATTCGCCCCCTTCTCCGATTCGCCCTGGTGCACCGCACCCTTCGCACCCCCCTTTCATGGTGATTGTTGTCATGGTGATTTTTTTTAATCAGAAAAAATTCTCTACAAATTCTGAAAAATCAATTTGAAAAAAATTCAATTGATTTTTTCAGAATTTGTAGAGAATTTTTTCTGACAATAATGAGATGACTTTTTTCTCGTAAATGTTCGCAGTCTCAGAACAAATTTTTTATTTGATCAGCTTCTAGTTTACGTATAAACACTTTAAAGATAACATTTTTAGAATAATCCTATCTGAAATCTGGGTCAATGCAAGAGGAGTCTTGTCTTTATCTACTTAAAGGTTACAAAGCTCATTTCTTTTCCCGCCCTAATCGAGGGGTAGCAGAGTGCCTTGTTGATAGCCAAGATGGTCATAAAAACAATGGCGGCCGTCGATTAAAGCCGTTCCCTCCAGGAAAACGTAGCCGCTCATAAAATGCTGCAGGACTCAAGATACGCTGCGCACACAATACATACAGACGACATAGTTTTCACCGTTAGATTCAGTGGCCAATATAGTTTTTAAAAAAAAAACCAGCAAATTAAAAGCTTCCATGTAGCTTCCATATAGCTAATAGACTTTCTCGACGAAACTAAATGAAATAACATTTGATCTTCGCATTTGAACCCTGAGGATAGAAAGCAGCTGTAAAAAAACAAAACGATTTCGCTAACAACACACATTACCTTAATTTAAAATAGTCTCGACGCCATGTTGCAGCGATTAGTAGGCTTAGTCTCGAATCAAATACTCCGTTACTTACGAAATTAAAACGGTAGGTTAAAATAAATAGACCTAAAAACTGAAAATTAGCCCTAAAATCTGGTTGCCACGGCAACGTTAAGTTGTGTCGCTGCTGGCTTCACAACAACAGCTATATTATGACGCATCTCCCGTCACTTTACTCGCTACCACTGATCTATAAACGTGGGGCGTTCGAACACTGCGTAAATGAAGAGGCCGTCCAATCCAATTCTCCATTACCTGCTACTTACGAAATTAAAACGGCAGGTAAATATTAGGCCTGAAAGCTGATAATTATGACTAAAATCTAAAACCTAACACATTTTTAACCGGCAATTGTGATGGTTACTGCTTTTTGATTAAATAGTAGAGATCACTGTTGCAGTGCATGATAGAGGTGTGCGCCTCAACATATTCGAAAGTAGTGGAAGTGTACAGAATACCGGTTGTGACTAGGTAATCTTTCTTTTAAAAATGGCAAATTTCTCAAGGTTCAAGGCACACAGTTGTTATTCTTGTTTTTAAAGGAGGCTGTTGTGATGATCCTAATAACTACAGACCAACTGCGTTGCTGTCTATCCTTTCCAAATTTCTTGAAAAGGCAATAAAAAAACGGGCTCATTGCATTCTTGGGAAAAAAAAAACCAACTCCTCCACTCCAATCGATATGGTTTTCTTAAAATTAGTAGCACAGAAGATGTTGTTTTAAAACTGCTTACTCAAATTTACAAGGCGTTAGACCCTGGCAAAGTTGTGTTTGGCATGTTCTTGAACTTGATGAAAGCTTTGGCACTGTTAATCATTCTAAATTATTAGAAAAACTGGATTTTTATGAAATTCGGGGACTTGTGATCTCCTGGTTTACTGACTATTTATCAAATCGAACTCAATTCAGTAAAATACGCAGTGATAACGCTTTAGTAACTTTTGGTGTGCCACAAGGATTCGTTCTAGTGCCCTTACTCTTTCTTTTTTTTTATATATATTAATGACATTTATAACATTAAGACTCATTGTAACGTTACTTCTTTTGCTGATGACACCGCACTTCTGATTGGAGGCAATAACACTCATAGTATACTACTGACAAAATGAAGAATTATTTTAAATGGAGATTGGTTTCTGACAATTTGTTAACCCTTAATGTTACCAAAAGCAAGTTTTTTTTTTCCATTTCTCTCCTAAAAGAATTGTGTTGCCAGATGATAATGTGCTAAAATAATCCTTCACATATGTTCTCAGTCGCATCACAGATGTTCTCAGTCGCAACATTATTGCGACTGTCATAAGATTAAAAAGTTAAATGACGTAAAATATCTTGGAGTAGTTCTGGACAGTAAGCTAGACTGGAATTCTCAAATTAGTTTTTTTTCTGCCCGGCGGCGTGTCTATGCAAACATTAGAAAATTTGTACCAAGCAATTCGTTGAATTTTTATTTTATTTTGCCATGGCCCTATCTTTTTTTGCAGCACTCACTTTTATGCTGGGGTGGCAGGCACATGAATGCTGTTGATCTTGCAATTAAACTGCAAAAAAATTATTAAAACTATTAGCCTATGTTCAAGAAAAAACGTGACCATTCTTTCCTATTTGTCAACAGCTAAATGTTCTGACATGTACGTTTACAGAATTTTAATTAATTTTCGCGCAAAACGGCGCTCACTTCTCAACTCGCCAAGTTACTGACTACCATATTAGGTACGATTCCTGTTTATACGTTGCACAACCTAAAATTGATAAAGAAAGACATCGTAAATGCAGTTATATGTCTGGTAGAAAGTTTTATAATTCCTTGCCCACTGAAATGGAACGTATTGATGTGTCGTCATCGTTAAAAAAAAAACATTTGTACAGGTGGTTACTTGATCTGAATCCAATTACTGACTTAGCAATTCGTTCAGTATCGTGAGTTAACTTTAAACAAAATTTTAATTATTTGTGTCATATTTTAAAAACTTTTGCATTCCCCATTTCTTTCGTCAAAGTACGATTGGCTAGTCTTCGTTTCTTCGGATTGATGACGTATTTTTTTCTCCTTTAACTTTGTAATTTTATATATACTTTAAAAAATGATTTCTCGCATTTAATCCTGTTTTGCAATGTTGAAATGTATTTTCCTCACTGTTTTAAAGTTTGCTTTGCATTTTAGTGTTGCTCTGACCCACACGCGGGTATCTGCTCTTGTGGTGTCTGGGTGTGTCACTTTCTTGACTATCTTTGTAAACTATCTTTGCAAAATAAACTCAAATAAGTAAGAGATATCCGTGAGTCCTAGTCGATTTAACGGTTATAATTGCTGGCGAGCGAGAAACGGCAAGTCCACTATCGAGGGGGTGGAGGGAAACACGAGCGGGCGATGCCCACGATTTTTTCCCTCCAGCCCCGTGATAGTGCACTAGCCGTTCGAGCTTGCGAGCAATTATAACCAGTAAATCGACTAGGACTCACGGATATGTATTTTAATGCTAAGGTGTGACGTCGAGCCAACATATCTAGTTATTTGAGATTTAAAAAAAAATTATTGGAAAATTTTATTTGTGAATCATGACGTAAATTCCTGAACTAAAACTACCGGTTTAAACATCCTGTCTGCGAAAGTCTCACGTACGCAAGGACGTCCCTATATCCAGTCCCAGTCACCGACGTTTGTGTTTAAGGTAAAACCGTATTTTTTCTACTTTATTAGTTTAACCCCAAGTTGCATGCAGTTGCCTGCAGGCAACAGCTGACTAAACGTGAAAAAACTAAGTCCCAACTCGCACTGCAAGCTTTGTGAGGGGCCCCCGGGGACCCCGAGCAAAGCGAGCAGCAACAGCCTAGTGGTCAGCGTCCTCGTCTCCAAACCCTGCGAATGCTGGTTCGAATCCCCCGACTGACCCAACTATCATATGGTCCTTAAAAAAAAAGTATCAGAAAATAATTCATCCATTTAAGGGTTAAATAAGATACAGCGTATAAAATGCGCTATTCGCTCGAGTCTCGTAGGTTTGTAGGTGTGTTTAGGAAGTGTCAGTAGCGTAGTTGTCGTACTGTTGGAACGAAAGGTTGCCGGGTCCGGGTCGGACCATTGCTCCATGGGTGGGGGCGTATCAAACATAGCCTACTCGAGGTTTTTTTTTTTTTCGTGTTAGTCCGATAAATGTCGCAGGTTGCAAATGTGCCTATTTATGTTGGTTGCAATGGGGTTTGATGGTTGAATTTGTGTTGTGTACGGTAGTTTTGCAAAGTCTGTTATTATATGTCACATGTCACCCCGGCTGGAGCGGGGGGTTGTGTAGAGCGCGGAAAAAGTGTTAGGTTATCAAAAAAGTGTGGGTTGTTATACATGTTATAAAGTGTGGGTTGTCAAAATTAACCCAGGGTCACGTGTGTGGATTTTCAGATTAACCGTATATAACGTCTACACTTTTAACATTGGGATGTGTTGGCGTGACGTCACCACCGTGCATCAAACTCTTTTAAAACATGGTTTTAACCCGATTCGTGATTTTTATGTAAGATCATCGAAAATAAAAAAAATACGAATAAAAAGCAAGTTTCTCTTTCATAAGTTTCGCTTTCGGTTTCGCCTTAGCAGTAGAGTTCATGTATAACAACGGATATATTACTATATAATTTTTTGTTTTTATTTTTATTTGTATTTATATTTATTTTCGTGATTTTGTATGAGAAAATGTTTTTGTTTTTTTGTCCCTAGGGATAATGAAGAAGAATATTCAGTTTTCTTGAGGGGCAGCGCCGTGATTTTGGGGGCAAATGCTTGCCGGCGTTCGGCAACACCGGCAGTCACAATGCCGAGGTCTTCGGTGTTGAAACCTGCATGTTAAAGTCGTGCAAAAATAAGCTTTCAAACAACTTTTAAAGGTACATTCCTCCCGGATTTCATTCCTGTATGGCTCAGGTTTGCAACATTAGTTCAGAAGCGTGTAAATGTTGCAAAGGCATTCATTTTCCTGTTATTCCCCTTGTGAGAAACGGTTTTGCTACATTCCCTTTACCTATGTAAATATTGTAAAAGCTCTTTCGCGCAGAATGCTCAAATTATACATCCTTTAATTAACTACGCATCAAATTATGCATCCTTTAGCCAATTTTCCGATAGAGCGGTGACACGACGTAGTATTATTGTATATAACTCTATGCTGGAGCCTTAATGGGTTAGCTGCAAGGGGCACTACAAAGAGAAACAGAAGGGCATCATACTGAAGCCGATGCTGTGAAGAGTGATTTCTTAGACCTAAAACGCGCGACTTTTGTTGTTGGAGAAAACGTTATTTTAAGCCTAAGAAATCCGCTCTTCCGTTGTTTTTCCCTCCATTTTTATGTAGTGCACCTTATAGTTATGCCCTCCAAAACCCATACTGGTGCTAATCTGGTGCCAATATGGCGGCAAATGTAACTGCTCTATTCATAGCTAACTTCTAATACATAAAGTTAAAATACAGTTATCTTCTTTTCGGTAATCCTCTAATCTTTTTCAACATTGCGAATTTTTTTTTTTATCAGAAAAAAAAAACTAATAATGAGAGTGGTCATCCGGTGTTTGAACCTGGATAAATTAGCAACCCCGTTTGCATGACGTAAGCCTAAGCGACACTTATGACTTACTGAATACAAAGAACTTCCTGCAGGCGTATTCGATCTTGATTTGCGAGAGGAAATTGTCTGACCACAAAGTGTTGTTAGTGTCTCTTGTGTTTAGTCTTACTTCATGCAAGCGGGGTTGCTAATTTATCCAGGTTCAAACACCGGACTATCACTCTCATTATTCGATTTTTTCTTATCCAAAAAAAAGTTACGCAATGTTCAAAATTGACATGACAGACCACATCAATAAGAATTAGCCTTGACTGGACACATTCTTGAAAGTTTAAAAACCCGTTGTTGACCCCTCCTTCATCGGACCGAAAACTAAACGATAAACCCATGTCGAAAATTCCAAACCCAAGCAACGTCACATTACGCACGCCACATAACGTTGCTCGGGTTTGATACTTGCGGATACATCTTTATAGATAAACCTGTGGTCGAAATTTAGTATACAAACCCAAGCAACTTAATGTGTAAGAGTACGCATCTACATGATTCATACAACTTAGAAGGGCAAAATACATCAAGTTTTGCAGAGGGCATACGAAGGGACACGAGGAAAATTTGCTAGAAACGAGTCGAGCATTAAAACGCACGCACAAATTACCGAGTTCATAAAAGCATGGTGGCATTCGGTGTGACAATTTTTTGTTTACTATATGCAAAACGATTTCCCCGAAGTAATTTTCATTTCGATTTACGATGTTTAGTTTGCCGATGGTCATGATGTTTACGATGTTTTCTTTTATTTAGCATTAAGAGGCTAACTAACATCGTATGTTGTCATTCTAGCTGTAATTTCGTTTGATTCAGCGTTGGTATTTCGTATTACGTGGGCCTAAACCTTATTTGTGTGCTGCTCACAAATGAAGCTTCGAATCCTGACGAGATGTAGCTTCGTGTTTCCGTAAAAGTCTTACGATTTTCGAAGGTGATGTGTGACTGTCCTAAAATGAGCATAACGATAAAGAAAGCAAACTGTTTTCTTTACGTGAGCTACATACACTGTCTACACTCTAGATCTGTGATTTCTGTGATGGTGTTCATTCAGTGAAGAATAAATCTTTAATTTATATAATTATTAAGTGGAAAGATTCGATTTTTTAGTCTTCTGTACAGCCGTACCGGCTGAGAAGACTTGCAACGAGTTTGTCCGTCCGTCCGTCGCTTTTTTCAACTTCGCAACGGAACCAGATATTGACGACCATTGTTTACAACGTTAGATTCAGTGTGAGAAGTTACTTAAATAACATGGCAAATTAAAACATCGTTACTTCCTCATAGCTAATAGACTTCTTCGACGTAACTAAATTAAATAAATAACATTTGATCGTCGAATTAAAATCCTAAATTAAAATCCTCAATAAAAACAAATGGATTTTAGCTTCGTTTAAATAGTCTCGTCGCATTGTTGCATGAATGAATAGGCTTACCGTCGAACCAAATTCTCCATTAGGCCTATCTTCTACTTACGAAATTAAAACTGCATTTTTAAAATTAGGCGTAAAAAATGAAAATTGGGCCTAAAATCATGTTACCATGGCAACGTCAAGTTGCTACGAGTCGCTGTTGGATTCTCAAAAGCGTCTCTCTCGTCACTTCCCTACTACCACTAATCTACATAGGCTACGTTGCGCGTTACGTTGTAACACTGTAACTGTGTGCCTGAAGGTGAACCGTGTTGCAAAAATGAATAGGCTTACTATACAATCCATATCTCCGTTAGCTGCTACTTACGAAAGTAAAACTGCTGGTTAAAATTAGGCCTAAAAGCTGACAATTACGTTTAAAATGTAAAACAGCCCTAAAAGCTAACACATTTTAAACCGGCAATTGTGATGGCTACTGGTTTTAGATTAGTATAATAGAGATAGCTGTTGTAGTGCACGATAGAGGTGTGCGCCTCAACATTGGAAGTGGAGGAACTGTACAGAAGACCGGTGCGACTAGGCAGTCGCTGTAGCCGCTTTTTTCAGTCTAAGTCGATCATGGTGCTCGTTTTGCGGAAAGAGAAAAAAATCTCACCATCATTTTTGCGTTATACTTACGTTGTCAATGACGTTGCTATGCAGATTTAAGTTAAATCACCAGCCGATAAATACACTTATTGCTTATACTTGAGTGACTTGTTACCATTTAGATTTTTTGAGAAAGCTTATGACGGTAATCTCCAATGTTTTTTGATCACTTCATAAATAATCCTGGCGAAGGAAAACTGCAGATCGCCACCATCTTTAGTCGACAGATCAAGGGGGAAAAAAACGCCTCGATGAGCCAATGAAGCCGATGCATCATCAGTGACGTCACGCTGAGGAAACGAGAAATCACGCCTTTACGACAACTTTAATGGGATGTGGCGACAGCGCTGTTCACTGATCATTCATTGTTCGATGAGTTTGTGAATTAGGCGGTTAAACAACTAAAGCTTGTATGTAGCACACCACTCCGTTCCGTTCCGTTCCGTCTTGTCCCATTCTGACGACTGACGGCAACGTATGGTCCAGCGCACAATGCGTCCGTTGCTAACCGTTTCAGTTGGTTTCGCTGAGCTTTTAAATTTGATCACGTCCAAACTGGCAGTGCAAATAAAGATGGACTTCTAAGTTACCTTAAGTAAGAAATTAAATAAAAAGTTGTAAATTAGGTAATAATTCCTTTACGCTCGGGCATGATGACATTTAAGTCCAGAAGGCAACTGAAATAGATTCGTATCTGTATTTCGTAGGGGAAAGGCATTGTGCACAGACGCGAGGGGGTCGACGACGGCCGTTGATTGACGGCATGCGCGTACACTTTTTCCCGATGCGATAAGATTTTGACTGAAAGGATTCTGCCTCGACAATCCCGTCCGCCAGCCAACCGGTCGTCACGGAACGGGACGGAACAGTATACGCGGTTCCTCTAATTTACATGCCTTTAATCCAGACAGAAATTTGACGCCCGGCGACGTGACGTGACGGAACGAGACGGAACGAAATAGTGTGCTACAAGCTTTACGTCAACTACTCAAATCAGCATTTTTTCAGACAGCCATAGAATCCCAGCACACTCACCGTTGGTCAGTATTAATCCCGCCAGTTCTTCCTCCACTTCTTCCTCACCTTAACTCAAATGTCCGATGACAGGACTACAAGCACAACTTCCAAATGAGATAATAACAGGGGCGTAACGAAGACAAAATATTTCGGGGGGGGGGGGGGGGGAGGGGATGGATGAGTTAAATCAGTAATTTCTGACTGACCTAGTTTTAAAGAAACATAACTTAAATAACAGAACGAGAACGACGAAAATTATAGTCGAAAATATCTAAGAGTCGGCTAGTCTTTATTGTGGATCTATATTTCACTGAGTGACATGATCGGGACTCAAACCAACGAACTTTGAATCGCAATTCAGATGCTCCTACCCTAGTGCCAAGGCGATAATACACTAGTTGAAGTGGCTACGAAGGCTACAAAGTCGTGGCCGTGACTCCATTACACAGAGGAAATATTACTACCTTTAAAGCGAAAAGGCTCATTATAATCAATTTTTGGGGGGTAGTTTCGTCCTGTCTCCTGATATTTCCGGGTTCGGTTACAGTACAGTGAAAACTTTGTCTACTATATGTACAGCACTTATCGATACTTTATCTATCCAGTACAGTAAAGTGAATACTTTGTCTACTCAGTACAATACAGTGAAAACTTTGTCTGCTATACGTACAGTGAATACTTTATCTACTAAGTACGGCAAAGTGAATCATATCGAAAATCAAAACTGGTAAAAGGGGCCACCAAGTTCCGATTGGTTCGGTTCTTCAAAGGAGTGATATCAGCACACCAAAACATTCGCCAAGTTAATCGCACCGCTTAATAGTGCGAAGGTTAAATGAAAACTAGAACATTGCTACTTTCGGTAACTTTCGGTAGCAATGTTCAAGTTTTCATTTAACGTCCAAAGTATTATTCGATGCAATCAAGTTGGCGAATGTTTTGGTGTGTTGATATGACTACTTCGTCTACTCAGTACAATACTGTGCAAACTTTATCTGCCAAGTACATTGCATACTTCATGTACTCAGTAAGGTAAAGTTTGTTTACTCAGTGAATAAATCCCAGTGTCTGTACTTGACACGAAGTTTCGAGAAAAATTGATACAATTGATACTGCGTTACAAATACGGTGGGGGGGGTCACACCATTATATTTATGACCCGTTATCAATGACCAAGTATTAGTGACCTAACTGAAGCACTCGATGGTTAAAACACCTTAGCCATCTCCTTGACCTGGGTCTTATGAGCACTGTATTCTTCGTTTGTTATAAAATATTTTTTCCCTGGGGCCTGACCGAAAAATTAGTCAAGGGTGTGAAGGCGGTAATTTAACGTCCCTTCCCTCCCGTTTCATAATTGAAATACTAAAATTTTGGTAATCAATTTTGTTTATTAAGCTTAAAAATACATTTTAAAAGTGAAAAATTTGAACAAGCGAAAAAGTGAAACAATTAAAAAAAAAACAGCCTGTCTTCATGAAAAAAAAAATTCTTGAGTTCTTTCACGTTAGCAAGTGGGCTGGAAACCAACGGAAAATGTAAGGGAAATTACTTTTTTAAGTCGTTAAGTAAGGGAAAAAAATCAATAACTCGTCATTTTTTAAACTTGTTTACGAAATTTTTGTTCTTGAAAATGAAATTTTCTTCATGAGTTCTTAACTCATAAACGAAATTCCAGTTTTAAACAATGCTGTTTTTACCGCACTATTTTTATGTCCCTGATAGCGCTGAGTGTGGCAGCAGTTGCACCCCAGGCACCCCCAGTCGGCGCGGATATGCCCTTTGCACATCAGCCAAGTTTCATTTCTTCAGCATTACCATCAGCTTCAGTAGCCACTTGACTCAGTGTCAGTAGAAGTGTGCCACTGTATTTACTCTGCTCGTAAAACGCTACAGTGTTGTAATCAAGCAGTTACATACCACTTTCGTTAAATAGAAATGAAACTGCAATGGGAAGATAAATAAACAAACACGGGTATTTGTTTCGTCAACATCTTAGCCCTCTATGTCTGATGAACTTGAGCCAGAAATGACCGGTAAACTTGGTCCGTTACAAACGACTCTGACACACTTTGCTGTTGAATTTTGTAGGTTGTAATGTAAATATTTCGACTGTCGTAGATTACAATGTTTTAATGTGAAGCTAGTTTGTAGTTTTGTGGGTACGTGTTTACAACTAACCCAGACTAAAAAAAAATTACTTGAGCTTCATTAACTACATTAATACATTCCCAAAAACAACTGTTTTATGGAATAAGATCTATGGGTTTAAAACTTAGTGAAAAGCACGTACGGCACACAGACAAGAAAGAAATTTTTACGGGTTTAAAGAACTTACACACTTCACAGGCTAAAATCACAAGACCGTAACCAGCTTAAATTTCCGACAAATGCTTGCAATAATTCGTCAATAATTCGTACAACAATTCAAAGCGTAACAACATGAATGCTGTTGTATGTCTGCAGTGGTGCCTATCCCCCCCCCCCCCCCCGTGGTCCAGTGAGGAGTTACCCCTCCCCCAATATCAAAGGCCATTCCCCAGTTTAAAAATGGCTCTCCTATATTTCCGACTTGGACTATTACTTTACTTTACTTTACTTTACTTTACTTTATTTGCAATAGCACTGCGGTGCCGTTCCGGCTTTGCAGCAAGATTTACAAGTTTAAATATAACAATTTGAGTAAGGAAGCTGAAAGGTATAAATAGAACATTATGTAAATAGAATTTCAAAAAATGGTAATAAATTTAATATACACATCTATTTCTAATACTTTACGACCCGGAAAAAACAATCACATAGGAAATACAGTAAAAGAATATTAAATAATAAATAAGTTAATAAATAATTACGTAAATAAATACTGTACATACTAGAAAAATAAGAGAGATATTATTTCATTTATATGACAACAATCAATTTTATCATGCAGAGCCATTTAAGTTCATGTTTGACCCACAAAGGAAAACTGCCAATTTGTATTTACTGCTACAAAACAATCAAGTGAATTTTTAAACAAGTTGAGAGTTGGGGCCTCCACCACGTGTTGAGGTAATGTGTTCCAATAGGAAATAATACGATAGGAAAAGAAGCCTCTGGTTTGATTTTTATGAATTGTAGGTTTAAGTAGTTTCCGCGAGTGACCTCTGGTGGAGGTCACGTGGACGTCTGTGAAGAGTGCTTCTAGGCAGGGGCCACCAAAACTAAAGGTAAGAATTTTATAGAGGGTTATCAGGTATCCCCGCATGAGACGCCACCAAATAGAATGGAGATCCAAAAGTTGAAGCCGCCTAAGGTAAGATAGGTTTCTGATACCTTCCACATTTTTTGTAACTCGTCGTTGCACTTTTTCCAGAGCTACATGATGTTTTATGAGAAATGGGAACCACAACTCGGATGCATACTCAAGAATTGGACGACTAAGAGATAGGAATAGTTTCAAATAAATTTGAGGATGTCTTGATGTAATAGTACGATTTATCATGAAAACAACTGCCGTAGCTTTGCGTACGGTATTACTAATATGATAGTCAAATTTTAAATCATTGTTAATGAGGATGCCAAGGTCTATCACCTCAGGAAGGTTTGGTAGGGGATAGTAACCCCAATAATAAGTGTGGTTTGGGTTGGAAATGCAATATACCCGATTTTAGTGAATGGATGGGAAGGTGCCACTCCTTTGAGTTGAAGTAAAGGTCGTCAATTTGTCTCTGAAAGTTAGCCGAATCTTGTGGATAACAGACAACATGCTTAGTTTTAGTATCGTCTGCAAATTTACAGAGAGAATTGTTAAGTGTAGTGCCAAAGCTGTTAAAGAAGATCAAAAATAATAGCGGACCAAGTACGGATCCTTGAATGACTCCACTTGGGACAGGAGAAATATTAGAAAAGGAACCCAAGATGAGTACTTGTTGCGAGCGAGCTTTGAGCCAATTTTCAATCCATTTTTTAATTGGACCTGCAATGCCATACATAGAGAAAGAGTGTAATAACAGAGAGTGGTTTACTTTGTCGAATGCCTTCATGCAGTCTAAATAGATTGCATCGACTGGAATGTTGCTGTCGAGGGAGAAAAAAGTACTGTTATAAAATGCCAAAAGGTTGGTAGTAGTAGAGAAATTTGCACGGAAACCGTGTTGGTTTGGCTTAATGAATTTTTGGAGATTTAGGAAGGTAATAATCTGTTCTGCTAATACAGATTCAAAAATTTTGCCTAAGTGACATGTTATACTTATTGGTCTATAATTTCGAGGGTCAGTATGAAGTCCTTTCTTAAAAATTGGGGTAATGTAGGCTTTGCGCCAAATATCGGGAACAAAGCCGGTAGCCAATATGTTATTAAAAATGGGAACAAGAACGGGAATTAAAACCTCTCTTCCAGCAATCAATACATCCGATGGAATACCGTCAGGGCCAGCAGAGGCATGGGGTTTCAATTTGGAGAAAGCAGTCTCAAGGTTAGCGTGGGTGAAAACAAGTGGTGGTATACAAACAGAAAATTTTTGTACTTTAGGGTGAAACGATACCCGCTCTGAGGAGTAGTTTTCTGCACAGACAATGCTTAATAAGTTTGCCATTTGTAAAGGATCCGTAATGAGTGTTTGTGAGGAAGACGAAAGTGGCCCAATAGAGGGTTTAGAAATTTGTTTAGACTTTACATATTTGAAGAAATTTTTGGAGGAGGTTTTAGAATCGTAGGCTAATTTCTGCTCGTAACAGTTTTTTTCGCGTTTCAGTGCAGTTTGAACTACTTGGTTTAGCAGCAAGTAATCATTTAGAATGGCACGATTTCCAGACCTTCTGTATGCTGCCCATAATTTACATTTTTTTTTTATAGTTGGATGCCGTGAGTTCGACATCCAAATCGGCTGGTTTGCTTGTTTTGGAATGGTGGTATACTCAATAGACTTTGTGGTACTAGCAAGATAATTTAGCAACTTTTTCCAGGTGCAGACATTTTTGTTAGGAATTTGATTTAGAAAAAAGGGCAGACGTTTATAGTTTAGACTAGTTATAACTTGATTTTGTGCATCTTCGGAATAATCAATTTTGGATAGTAAAATGTCATGGTCAGAGTTTCCCAGTTTGCCAATATGAGTAACTGAAGACACAAGCGTTGGATCGTATGAAAAAATAAGATCCAGGATGGAGTTTCCCCTAGTAGGTTTACGCACATGCTGGGTCAAATTTAATGCTAGGGTAGTTTCAAGGAATGGGGTTGATTCGATGTCAGCGGTAAAAATATTCCAGTTAATGTTTCGAAAATTAAAGTCGCCAAGTAAAAGCAAATTTGTATTTTTAAAGTTGTTCAATACAGAAAAAAGGCTTGAGTTATTTTGAATAGTGGAGTTTGGAGAACGGTAAACAACACCAATAATACACGAGTAAGAGCCCAGCATCAATTTAATCCAGCATGAGCTTTCAAAATTAGTGTCAACATCCACTTTTGATGCAAGCAATCCATTTAAGACATAGACAGCTACACCACCGATTGGGTTGCCAATTTTATCGCATCTGTCAATTATGGTGTAGCCTGGGATGGTATAGCTTGGGCGATCAGGACGAAGCCAAGTTTCAGTGAATGCTAAAACATGGGGGTGATACAACGTGGTGAGGGCCTCAACTTCAACAAATTTGTTACAAATAGATTGTGCGTTTGTATAAATAACACTTATTTGCTTGTTGACTTTTTGTTGCCTCTGGTGAGACGACCCTGCAGGACTGGTTGTGGGACAACTAAAGGGACAGCAGCCGTATTTACATTGGATTGGGGGATAACTTGCAATACAGTACTGGTTGCAGTTTGTGGGGTCAGTAGGTTATTTGCTATAGTAGAAGCTGAGGATGGGTTTGAAACCAGTGTGCTAACTGTGCTGTTATGGCTGTATGAGTTTAAGTGAAGTGGTAGAGAATTCAGTGTATGTTGGGTTGATAGGGAAGGATCATTTGTTTTACGTTGGATGGGAACAATTTTCCCATTTCGAATGCCAACCAGGTTTCCTTGTGAACGCTGTTGCGCTGCTTCGAGTCTCAACTCTTTATCTATCCTTTGCTGCTCCTTTGTAAGATCGGGTATAATAAATACCTTCAAATATAACGTGTTTGACTTAAGGAATTTTGCATTCTTAAATAATAACTGTTTCATTTTGATATTTGGCAACGTGACTCTAAGGGGCCTATTTTTGTTTTGGTCATATGAACCTAGTCGTGCATAAGTAACGCTTTCCGTAGGTGATGGAATCTGCAAGGACTTGAAAAGTTCTTGCAAATAATAGGCCGATTGGTTAATTGCGTCATCATCTTTTAAGTTGGAAATGATCACATTGTTTTCACGTTGTAACCGGTTTTTAAATTCGAAGTACATCTGATCCATATTTGAATGGCAGCAAGCTGCAGGGGCACCCCTATCTTCAATTTTAGAGTTTAATTCCTCAAAAAGCTTATGTTTATCAAGCCGCTGAGTGTTTATTGCAATTGCTTGGTTTGTAGTTTTTAATTCAACAGTTAAATCTTTGAGGGCTACGATTAAACTCGAAAGTTGGTCTGAGTTTTTCGATAAGTTTGTTTTGCAATCAGTACAAAACCACTCGATGTCCAGATTTTGAGAGTAAATGTTAAATAACGAATCTGTCATACCCAACACCCTTGGGGGTGGAACCACTTGTCACAGCCATTACACTGCATGGCATCCGTTTCAGTCTGGAGTACATCCTTTTTACAAACTCCGCATTGCTCCATCTCAAAAAACAAGCAAAGAAAAACAACAAAAATAATGTGACGCTTAATATCAATAAACAACATGCACTTACTCAAAATGTATCAGATTAAACAACTGGGGTATGGTCGGCCTCAGTACATATAATGTAAATAGTAAATACCTTAATTTAGACGCAAACGTTTGACTAACCTGTTGGCATAAAAGTAGATAACTGTAACTTCAAGCACAAAAATATCGGGCCGACCGAACCCGTCCACAACAGCGTGTTGCTTCGTTAAATACAGTTTGTTATGGTCAGTCGGTTGCAGTGTCACTCCCCCCCCCCCCCCCACCCCACACACACATTTCGGCCATGTTATTTTCACACGCTTTATTTCTATCCCGTTATAACAGCCGGAAGTTGCAACAGTATCTACTGTTTTGTGTCAATCAGTATTCACAACCGTGCATAAAATTATAAATTAAAACATATGTTTTTATTGTCATTTTCTACATTTATCTGTTGTGTTGATTGTTGACGGCTTATGGTTGCGGTGACTTGGTGGTGTGTTGTTGTTGCATAATAAATACATCGATATTTTTCCAACCTCCCCCTAAAATGCCAGTGAGGAGTTTCTCCCCACTGCCCCCCCCCCCCCCCCCCGCCACCTCTGGGCACCATTGTCTACCTGTTTCAATTAGTACCTTAAGATTTGTGTTGGGTGGGGCAATCCCTTTGTAACTATTGGATTTTGTAGCATTTACCAGAATAATACAGTTAATTTCACAAATGAGTTGGTTACGGACTTTTGTGATTTGAGCCTGTGAAGTGTAAGTAGTTTAAACCATTAAAAACTTCTTTCTTGTGTGTGTACCTTATGTGCTTGTCACTAAGTTTTAAAGGGCAATTACATCCATTTTGACATGCATGTTTGACTTTTGGATCACTTACACAATAACTAAACACAAGAATTGCGGTAAGAATACGTTACTTACATCCGATATAACAATTTAATTACTGCATCACCAAAACACGACACGGAGATCGCCATTGTCTTGCTGGAACGCTCAGAAATTAATGCCGACAGATGTCACTTTTCAATTTCGACTCGCAGCCGATTGAGATTGCTGTATTGACTGTGAGGAGCTCAAGCGTCTGACGGCCTTAGCTGGCCGGCAGTGTAGTGGCCAGCAAAGGCCGTCAGACGCTTGAGTCCCTTACAGTCAATACAGCTATCTCAATCGGCTGCGAGTCGAAATCGAAGAGATCCGTTTGTCGGCATTAATTTTTGCGCGTTCCAGCAAAACTGGCGATCTCCGTGTCGTGTTTTGGTGATGGATTAATTAAATTGTTATATCGGACGTAAGTAACGTACTCTTACCGCAATTCTTGTGTTTAGTTATTGAGTAAGTGATCCAAAAATCAAACATGCAGGGTATGTCAAAATGGACGTAAAAAAATGGACGTAATTGCCCTTTAAACCTATAAATCTTATTCCATAACGTAGTTGTTATGGGATTGTAACTTTTTTTTTCCCAGTAATATGTCTCCTTTCGTTGGTTTAAAAAATTCCTTTTCGGGTTTACCAGCAATTTTCACTATTGGCTTTTTTTTTCACTATTATTCTTCAATTTCATATTTGGCTTGTTTATTTTAAAATATAAATTTTCCTTTTTTTTGACTGTCTGATATCACTACTTTATATTGCGAAAACTTGATGGGTACCTTTTCCCATACCCTATTGTATAATATGCCTCCTTACAGTGGTTTAAAGAAGCCTTCATTTGGGTTCATCAGGTTTTTCCCTATTTGCTTTTTTTTACTGTTGTTTTTTTGGTTTATTTATTTTGAAATCCTTTTTTTCCCTTTTTGGCTGTCTGATATCACCACTTCATATTGCACAAACGTGATGGGTCTCTTCTCCTTTTACCCATACCCTTTTATATTACATGCCTCCTTTCTGTGGTTTAAAGAGGGCTTGTTTTGGATTTACCAGGTTTTTCCCTATTGTAATTTAGTAGTGTCTCCCCGAGTTTGGGCAACATTCATGGTTCAGGCAACAGTTAGTTTTAGTTGGACAGATAACCCGTCGTGGCTCAGGAAGTGTTTTTTGTTTTTTTGTTTTTGTTTATTTACAAAACTTAATCGATAATAGTCATCAGCCCAAAGGGTTTAAAGGGTTTAAGGGTTTAACGAGCGTTAACCACTCCTGGTCATCTGCCCGAAGCCCTAAGGCCCCAAACCAATTATGTAACAATGACGGACTGATTGAATGAAGAACTCACTGTCAAACATCTTCGCGAGCCTCGCTTTTGTCGTTGTCGTTGCGGTAACCTCGTACAACGAAGACTTATATTGTTAAAATGCCTTGCAAGCACATTGTAATTGCAAGGTGCTCTGTAATGTGAATAATGTGCATAACAGGTGTAATATATGATGGACAGATGGCCTGTGAAGGCTAACGTCCTGTAGAATAAACCTGAACCTAAACCTGTTGTGTGCGCGGCGTATCTTGAGGCCAGCAAGTATTTTGTGAGCGGCTACGTCTTCCTGGAGGGGGTGGCTTTAATCAATGGCCGCCATTGTTTTTGTATCCATCTTGGATATCAACAAGGCACTCTGCTACTGAAAACGTACAATCGATTATCTGTGTTCGTGCTGCGGAGAACTCAAGATAGACCGCGGACATTTTATTAATGTGGTGAAGAACAGAAAATGTGGTGAAGGAGAACAACAATGAACCGAGTAGCCTAAATACAACAAACCCGTAAAAGAAACTGCACTATCGTAGTTTCTTGATAAAACAAAAACGGAACGTTCATTGTTAAGTGTGTGGGTGGACAAGTGCTTACGTTGTGTACAGTAGATTGTGAGATGAGCATGAGTAAGCTGTATAAGTTGTATATTTGTAAGGCACTGGTTGTTGTTTTTCAGAGATAGAACGTACAGTTTTGGGCCTGAGCTCTGGTAATGAATTGAATTGAATTGAAAAGTCAAAGCACAGAAGGAACACGGACAAGCGTTGACAGTGACGTCAAAGAGGCTGGTCATCATTAGACCCTTACTATCCGGTGGTCAGCTTTTAGTGTACAACTTTGTAAATCTCATGCTGGCTTCTTCGGTCGGAACGTGTGAGTGCATGGCTGTAGCGGGTTTTCTGGTGGTATTTGGAATATCTTTAACACCCTGTCTTCCAATGTTGCATACATAGTCCGAATGTTGCAAGCGGTACAACCAACATCACCCAAGCGTAGCACGGGCTTTAGCTAGTTTATTAATAACACGCGATTAATCAATTCACCCCATTGGTCTAATCAAAGAATATAAACCACTTGTTCTGAAATGGTCTATACCACGCTGCCATGGCGGTTTGCTGTGACGTGCATATCACGTGATTGGGCTAGTCCAATCAGACGGCCAAACAGCCGTTGTTCTCGTTCGTCATTGGCTAACTCATAGTGACGTCACGGCAAACAGCCATTGCGCATGGTCTAGTAAATTTGTTAAAGTTTTGGCGTACTGCACTATTACTCAACCAGATTTCATATAATTCACAAAGGGCAAAGCAGTAAATTGTACCTTGGTAGTTTTTCCTTTTTCCTGTATTTCGACTCTGAATTACTTCTGTAACTCCCTAATTAACAGCTATGTTGTAATTAGGGCGGCTAAAAAGATGATTATGTACTTTTTTCCTACCAGAAAGTTCAATAAAATAATGAATGGAATAATAAGGAACCTTGGAGGTTTGTCTCACAACAGCCGAAGCCATGATGTCAGAAGACGAAAGGGACAGTTTTGCCAGGTGATTTCAATCGGAAATTCCTATGATCTTTTCATACCACAATCGACATGAGCACGAGGCGTTGCAGGGACCTTCTCTTCCCGAAAACGCAGTGGTGGCTGCGGTAGGCTTGAACCTCTTGTACATGAAACAATCGTGGTAACCGTTAGGTTTTTCACAACCCTCAGTCCTTCCAAACCCCCTCAGTTTTGTTTTCGGTTCTGGTTGAAGGGCAGGAAAAAAAGGTATTATGGCTGAGCTTCTAGCCTTGTTTGAGATTCTGGAGACCTCTCACAAAGCTCGCATTGCGCTTTGAGACTTAGTTTTTTTTTTCCTGTGGCCATGGGATACAGTTTTTTTTTTTTATATATATAAATAGGCCATGAGGCATAAACACAAACCGTTTTATTTGTTTGCCAGTCTTTAAAATTTTCAACATTTCAGTCAGCAAACGGTAAGTGGCATGAACAGTCAAACCATTCTACGGTTCCTTTTTTTTTTTGGGGGGGGGCTAATTTTTTTTAACCCATGGTAAGATTTTCTTTGAAGTTCAGTGCATCCCTGAGCACGAATAGCTAGCTCTCTGTCTATGCCATGGTTTAGTTAAATGTGTGCAGTCGCGTAGCGATCCACAATACCATAAAAACTTCCTATTTAAGAAACAATTTTCCTGTTCGTTCCTGCACTCTCATTGATAGCTGTTTCGCTATCAGCCAAAATAGACACCATATTGACAATTCAGACTAGGATACAGTTTCTATTTTTATGTTGTATGTTTTCCGTTGTGGCTGTGCTACAATAAAGTTCATTATTAGCGACCGAGGGAATGAAACTCGCTCGCTTCACTCGCTCGGTCGTTTTAACTTGCCGATATAGCATATTGATTAATTTGTCTGTCTGTGGGTTATTCGAACAAAATTTGGTTGGTAATGTGTTTAAACATAGGGCGAACGACGCGCATAAATGATTTTAGAAAATCTGGCAAAATCTCTTCTTCCGGCGCTCGACCCCTTTTCTTTCCGGTGCACACCTTTTAAAATACTGGAAAAAATAAAGGGACAAAATTGACTTACTCCGCCACCAATGAATATTTTACGACGCACACCTCTGATTAAACTATTTGCACTTTCCGTCCTGTTTAATCCCTTATTAATGCCACTATTCGGGAAGCCGTTAGTCTTCGCAGTTTTACACCCGTTTAGACCTCTATGGTGCTCAGCATGCTTTTTTTCACCGAAATAGCGAATTTAACTTCCAGAGTGATTCAGGAGTAAATGGGGTGCCTTGTAAAGTCATGAATCGAGCCAAAATGATTCAGTTTTATTCCGAAACACTTTTTTTTTTTCAGATTTGACGCTTCACGTACTAAGAATAAAATAAAATAAACTAACCTACGTAAACGAAACTAGAATAAAATAAAATAAAATAGCCTAAAATGAAACTGAATGAAAAAATAATAAAAGTTTAATCCAGAAAATTAGTAAGATGAGTGAAAACTTGACAGACTTGAAACGTGACACATTTTGTTTAAATCAATCAATCAATGTTTGACTTTGACTTGTGTCCAGACCAGTTCTGCCTGGTCGAAATGGACTTTGTCGTTTCCTCCTTTCTAATGACTTAGCAAATTTGTTTTTTACGTCTTTTTATTTGCTGTTGAAAATGAGTCGGAGCTGACTCGAAACGTCGCGCAAGTTTTATTTGTTGCGCACTTTTTATGCTTTGCATATTGATTATGTGTACAAGTGTTTTATTTTTTTATTTTCAATCAATTCAAAAACATTTGTTTAAAATTAATAATAAAATAGTTAAAAAAGAAAAATTATAAAACTATAACCAATTTTAAAAATAACATACAATATTTACTGAAATTAGCTGTGAAATATTAGTATTAACCGAAGAAACACAATGGAGCCAACATTGTGAACAGCTAAGAATGACAAGTGAACAGCAACGACGACAAAATGTCACGTGCCATTGTGATTCCGGAAATTGAACCCGCTAATCGGTTGTGCGTCTTAGTATTGGAAGACCAATCCAAAGACCCTGGTTCAAATCCCGGATACGATCGCACTTGAATTTTTTTTTCATCAAAACTGCAGATCACTTGTCATATTATTCAGCTGCTCAAAATAATGGCGCCAACATTGTGTTTTTTCGTTTAATGCTAATATTTACAGCTAATCTTTACGTTTTCTTTCAGTATTGTTTATATTTTTTCAGTGTGTATTTTTTATTATTCATTTTACAAAAATGTGTCACGTGTCACGTTTCTGGATTAAACTTTCTTTTTTTTTAACTTTTATTAAATTTCATTGTATTCTATTTTACTTTATTTTATTTTAACTGCTGTTCCCGGCGCAACATACGCCAATCGCGTATGAAGCCATGTTGTCTCACTGACCGTTAGTTTTCGCATTGGCTATGTTTCTGTTAGAGTACAGAGTCGGTTAGCACATAGTTTTCCGTCAACAATACGTCGCAATATTTCGTTTGACAGTGATAGTTACACGATTTGTATACTCTTCACATTGCCTATCGCTCCCTTTTTCATTGCTGCCGTGAAAAGAATGAAGATGCTCGCCCTATTGCTAAATTTTTTACTGCGTTTGGATTGGCTGTCATAATGAATTATAGTATAGGCAGTGGCGCACGCAGGATCTTGTGCTCCCCATCCCCCCCCCCCCTGCGTACGCTTCTGGTTAGTGGTAAATGTAACGTCGAATCTAGAAAAAAAATAAGTGTTTTGGACTAAAACCGTGGATCGTTTTGGCTCCATTTTACAATGCACCATCTGTATGCTCTTAAAACTTAAGGCCGATGCAAACGTGAAATTAAACGTTACAGTTTAATCGAAACCGTGCCTCAAACAGTTTAATGGAAACCCTTCGTACTCGCTCATACACGAAATAACGTACCGACAACGGTTATTATGTAGGCTAGTTACATTAATTATTATTATTATTATTATAAAAATATTATTATTATATTATTATTATAAGAATTAGTAAGTAGTAGAGAAATTTATGTATAATATTGGAAAAATGAACATTGGACAATCAATCATATGTATATGAAATACTGAAAAAACATTATTTCAGTGAAGAACACAAAACAAAAATTAAGAGACCTGTAAGGAACAATAACAACTGGTTGGTTGAACCAAAATACAGAAATTCTTATGGAAAAAGAGGCAATAACTATCTTATTCCATACAATTACAATAAACTGCCACCACCATTAAGAGACATCAAAAGATACAGTGTAATGGAACGAGAAATAAAAAAAATGGATAACGACTAAATAATAATGGAAAGTGTGATGATAAATAATACTAACATAATGAGTAAATCACTAACACTTGTTTATGTATAATAAATAATATGTATAATAATATTATAATTTCAAAAGATTATATTTGTAACTTATTCATTGCTTGCACACAACTGTCATAAATGACTTCGTGCCTGTAATGTTTTTTCAACAACATTAGTACAATAAAGCAGATTATTATTATTATTATGTTTTAGTGTTAGTTCGATTACCATTATCCTGTTATACCCCACCCCTTTTCACCCTGCGACCACAACGTTGCGTGTCGAACTCAAACGGCAACCTTTCAGGTGTTAATTTGTGGCTAGGCTTTCAACTCGTCGAGTTACTCAACAGCAATTACGTTATTCACTTCCAGACTTTGTTCATCGTGAATTAAATTCTTTGTTTGGTTTAATGAACGTCCTTGCCCGCAGTGTCTCCTTCCTCTTGCTTCATCACGTTATAAAGTGTACATTTTGAAAGGAAGGGCCATCCACCCTGAGGTTCTTCACTTGACCCCTTTGAAGTGTCTGGCTTGAAGGCTTGAAGATCCTTCAAAAAACGTGTTTCGTTTACAGACTACCATTGTATTGATTGTTTGGCTGTGGAGGCGTAACGGAACAGCATTATTATTCTCTTTTAGGAACTAAAGATAGGTTTGTCTCTTGAAAATCTGCTATAACTGTTTCGAAGTTGGCAAAAATGTTAGAGAAGACATTTTGCTTTACAAAAGAAAAAAAAATAAACGCTGACAGCGCAAAATCATTTACTGTACAAATCAAGACCCACTTAGCGCCTTTTAAAGGTGCGTGCTTCCTTTGCTTAACTATGGCTTAGCTGCACGACACGGTGTTTTTGTTATATAATTACTAGCCTACACTAAAAAAAAAAAAAACACCAAGTTCGCGAAACAAACAAAATGTTATTGGTTAATTGGCAAATAATTTTGTTTAACATAACCAATTTTTGCTGCGGCAACTGTGTTTAATAGGGTTTTGGAAAAAAATCAACAGTTCCCATCACGTCGTATTATAGTGTGACCGGGAGTCGAACCGTAATGAAACGTGAAATTTTTATGGAGACCAGTGAACGTTATCCAGACGAAAAAATTCATGTAGCATCGTGTGGCCGGGAATCGAACGAAGACCACGTTAACCGGACGAAAAAATTCATGTATAATCGTATAGCCGGTAATCGAACCGTAATTAAACGTGAAATTTTTATGGAGACCAGTGAACGTTATCCAGACGAAAAAAACCATATATAATTGTGTAGCCGGGAGTCGAACCGTAATGAAACGTGAAATTTTTTATGAAGACCCGTGAACGTTATCCAGACGAAAAAATTCATGTATCATTGTGTAGCAGGGAATCGAACCGTAATGAAACGTAAAATTGTTATGAAGACCAGTAACCGTTATCAAGACGAAAAATATTATGTATCATCGTGTGGCCGGGCATCGAACCGTAATGAAATGTAAAAATTTTATGAAAACCAGTGAACATTATCCAGACGAAAAAATTCACGTATCATCTTGTGGCAGGAATCGAAACGTAATGACAAGGGAGCGTTCACAAATTAAGTAACACCTGGAAGGGGGAGGGAGGGGGGTGCACAAATGTGTTAGCATTTGTTATCATGGGGAAGAGGAGAATGACAAAGTTACGTAACACACTAATTTTCGCTAAACTTTTTATTTACTTTTTAACTAAATTCCATGGAAAATTTAACGAAATTTTCAATGGAATTTAGTTAAAAAGTACATTTGTCATCTTCAGGAACGTTATCGTATTTTCCTCTCTCGTATCACATTCGTGTTGTCAGTTGGGCATTGATGGCGACGGACGTCATCATTGCCCAACTGACAACAAGAATGTGATACGAGATGATAACATGCCTGAAGAAGACAAATGTGCATAATAAGCTGTCGAAATTAGAGAGATATAGTGAACAGATATCTGGGTGAAACATATTTGTACGAATATATCTGATGTTTTGAGGTATGAGTGTAACTCGTAATCGTCTTGTTCCATCCGTGATTAACTAAATTCTTTTAGCTAAACTATTTTTCTAACTTCTGTTTCCAACTTAAATTCTTTTTTTCAAAAACACTGTTCATTATAATAGGGCCACTAAGAGAATGACTTGATGTTATCATCGATTGTTTAAGTCGTGACCTCGCTTGCTTGTTTTAGGTGCATGCAAGGTGCACTCTTGGCCATTCATTACCCGTTAACAAGGATTCTTCTATGGTTTGGCAGCGCTACGTACACGATCGGATCGAGGTGGTCCGTGCATTAGCAATGAATTCAATTGGAATGATCGTTTTGAGACGTTGTTATGGCTACGTCAACACATAAAATAATTTTAGCAGTAAAGAAAGATAATTTGTGGTTCCTCTCATAACATAGTGAAGTGAGAAAATGTTTGTTCCACTAGAAGTACTTTTAAAAACGATTTAAAACAAGGTACGTTACTGAAAATATAAACGTCGCTCGCGCTTAAAGCATTCATCCTCCCGTAATGGTTGCCAGGCAACAACAAGTAACGCAGGCAAGCCATCCAAATTCAGCTCCCCAAAATCCAAACAAACAAAATAATAGTGAAATCTCGAGTGAAATATTAAATTAAATCTCTTTAATTTTTTTTTATTAAATAAAGGTAAAATAAAATAAGACAAATGAAGAATACGACGAGCTCCACGTGTCTAAAATAAGCATACTACCTAAAGGCCTCTCCAGACAGAAGACAATTTCGTGCGAAGTTATGCGTTACTAGGTGCGTACAAGGTCAATATTGCTGCAATCGTGTGGTTAGTGTACTTTTACAGAGTAATATTGACGTCTTTGATACACCATCTTGCGTATCCATGCAGCCGCGAGCTGCCAGCCTGGGTAGGGCTTTACATGAAAAACTGCTGGACTGCGTACGGCAACTGTTACAGTAAATCGTAGCCGTCTCGTGGTTTCGGCAGTGTTCTATTACTTTCGATAACAAAAGCCTGGCGAGGCGATATTTACAATAAATTTACACGTGTTACTTTGAAACGTGTGTAAATCCTAGATAAACGGGAAAAACAAATACATTGACAGTGGTTGTCAAACTCGCTCGTTGACCTCTCGTTTGTTTATATACGTAGAACAAAGTGGAGCTGCAAATCAACATCTGTTTTGTCCACTCCCGATCATTTCGTGAGATTTCTTGTATCCAGACGTAACTCTGTAGTGTTGCACGACTCTTCTTTTAATGATTTGTTCTGTTGACAAACATTTTGAATCGCAGCACGAAACAAGGTATCGGTGTATCGTTTTCCTTATCACCGGCCCTTACTTTAACTGCTGTATAGCGCCGATTACTAGCATAAAAAATGGAAAACTAGGTTGCGCCTCCCCCCCCCCCCCCCCCGTACTAATCCTAATCCTCATACCGATTTGTCAATTTAGCTTGTAATTCAGTACAGGGTAATCAGCAGTTGGGAAACAACACAAATAAGAGCAGCACAATGGATTTTTATTTTTATTTACCAAGACTTCTAACAAGACGGCTATCCGTTTTTCAGCAAACCCCAAGCATTCCTTTGCCTCTGCCGACACTTTCTTAACAATAGGCAGTTGTTTATTTGTACGCATGTCTACCATAATACGTATTATTATTGACGTGTCAAACAAAATTGAGCTGCGAAATGGGTGATAGACGCGGTCTTTTGTTTTTCCCGGCGTCTGTACGTCACTTGCCCGGAAAAGCATTAGGCTTACGCCTTGCGTGAGACGTGTAGCAAACCGTCACGACACTTCAGTAGCAGCCACTGCACACTTTCTGGAATGTGTGGGTAGTTCTATACTCTCCAAATTCACTCACCCTAGATTCGAAATACTAGACGACGTATTAAACATCTCCCGAGCTTGACTGTGTTAAGTTTTACCGCGCTTCGCTAACGATTCTAACGAAGCCTAATTCGACGCCATGTCTGGGCTCGATTGAACTCGCTGTTAGCAAGGTGCACCTTTTCCACTGGCAAAAAAGCGCAATATTCGACGAACGCCGAGTCATTCTTTCAGTGGCCGGACCCTGTACTACCCTGTACTACTACCCTGTACTACCCTGTACTACTACCCTGTACTACCCTGTATAGAAAAAAGTGCTACGTAATTTGTGAACGCTCCCCAAGTGAATTTTTTTGTGTGAAGACCAGTGGACGTTATACAGGAATAAAATTCACGTATCGTCGTGTTGCCAGGAATCGAAAACAATGATAGCATGTGATTTTTCGTTGTGTAGAACTGAGTAGACGCTATCGATGCGAAAAATTCACGCATAATCGTGTGGCCGGGACTCGAATCATGAACACACGGAATTTTTTCATGAAGACCAGTTGACGCTATCTAGACGAAAAAACGTCATGTATCGTCGTGTAGCCGCGACTCGAGTATTGTTGAAACGTTAATACTTTCGTGAAGACCGGTGGACGCTCTCCTGATGAAAAAATTCATGTACCATCGTGTGGCCTGGACTAAAAAATTCATGTGTCATCGTGTGGCCTGGACT
>JAHWFP010237897.1:47516-73871 GCA_023313725.1 Lithobius niger | reverse complement strand
TGGAAAGAATAAGACCATTTGATTTTTTTAAGAACGTGACTACAGTTTGCATAATATTAGCACAATAATTTCTTTCACTTGGAGTAGGATAAATCAGCAGTGAAGTTTTAGAGCATTTTGCTTTAGCGTTCAGCATCATCTGTATGAAACTGTAACCAAAGGGACGAGGTTAGTGTAAGTCGGGCAGAAAAAGGAAGGGAGGAGATTAGGAGACTGGTATTTTTTTTTGTCGAAGCTAAGAATTTATTATTTTTAATGTGTTAATGTTTGCATGGTTCTTTACGTGCCTTCATTATGTGCTATTTTCGGAACAAATATGGAAAACAAGAGTAAAAAATTCGTTTTTCGTTATCAGAAATTCTTTTCCTCGTTTTATTGCAAATTTGACTGTATTTTTTTCCCGAGGATCTGTTTGCCGTAGTTTCAAAAAAAAACTCTCCTTCCCAAAGCCATTTAACACACTCACTAATTTTTTGACTAAGCAGGGTGAATTAGTTTTTTGTTTATGTTCTACCAAAGAACTACTAACAGAATCGTGTGCTAATAAGCCTGATGTCTAATCGAATCAATGCTAATTGCCTATTTTCAACTGGTTGGGTTCCCGAATTTAATTAACCTAGAGAAAAATCATTAGAAACCCTCCTGCCTTAATGCTTAAATGTTCTATATTTAAAATTTGAAGTTTTTCAGATGAATGGATATTTTGTAAATTGGTGCCAACTGCATTGGCAAATTTCAGAAAGAAGCTGAAAATGAAAGGCGTTTTATTGTTCATGTTAAGTCTTTCTGGTGGTACATTACTCGTGATCCCATTACACAAATTATTCTAGAGTGTCCACCTTGGTGGCTTCTGTGAAGGGTGAGGAGGTGGGGGAGTAGGGTACAGCTAACCTATACCGAATGATAGATTGCTTTTTTTTAAACTCACTTCAGAATACAGCCAAAGTATGGTAGGCCGGAAAAAAGTCTTTGAGACAACCACAATCTTACAAATGCAAAAAAAATTAAATTGGTTAAAAAACAGGACTTGATGGCCATCACAAGACTTAAAAAAAAGGTTAAAAAATTAACAATTGGCTAAAGGAAAAAAAAGCAAACAAAGGGATTTGAACCGTGGACCTCATGCTCCGCAGGAATTGACACTAACCACTGCGCTATCGCCACAAACAAGTTACACCACTTTCCAATCACTTACAGGCTATACTATTCTGATCTGGCGGGAAACCTATTGTTTATTGTAGAGAGCTGTTTTCGTTAATAAACCAAACGTGCAAACGTCTCTCAAACACTTAAGACATGAATTTGGCAATGTGGCATGGTTAGAACTAGTGTGTGTCTCGTAAAAATGTAGTATATTTCGCTGACTGTGAAGAGCCACAATCCATCTCGTGCTACCTCCGGCCCCCAATGAATTCATAATATAAATAATCTAACAGCAGTTTTTTAAAGGCTTACAACAAAGGAAGAAAGATGGTGTTCTTAGCTAAATAAGCATATATAAGAAATATTATACAATGTTACAAAAAATAATATTAAAGAAAGATGAGTGCTGAAGTAGCAGCTCACTGAGATAAATACAATCTTAAGAATGCCAACACAGGAAAAGCATTCTTGGTAACATTTTGAAGTTCCTGTTCGCCTTTAATAACAAAGAGTGGAGTTTGTAATTGAAATATATCACAAGGTCCAAATAATATGGTGTGTTGTGTTGACCAAAATAAATTTATCCATCTAGGCCTAATACACTACAACTTATTCATTTTCTCACTAAGTAAACTGCCCCCTTAAAATATTGGCAACTTCATTTCCGATTTAACACATTGTACCGTCTTTAAAATGATGGCATCTTTGCTTGTTTCACAACTTAAAAAAAATTACCATCTTAAAATATTAGCAACTTGCCCGTTTCGTAGCTTAAAATAGGTTGGCATCTTAAAACGTTCCAATCTTTGCCAGTTACCCCACTTAAAATATATTCACCATCTTACAATTTTCCAACTTTCTCACTTTTCCAACTTAAAAATAAACCACCTAACTGCGTGGACATCTGAAATTGCTGCCATCTTACACATTGCATGAATTTGGCAACTAAAAACTATGGCGTCCTAAACAAATAAACATCTTAAAATATTTATTTCGCGTCTTTTCCATCTGATAATAAGATGCATCTAACGTTTAATTGCATCTTAAATGAAACAGGTCTGAAATTAAGACGCATCTTAAACTGGTGGTGTCTTAAATCTTCAAAGCACAGATCCAATGCATCCTTAAATTAGATGATTTTATGATTTTCAGGAGGCTCATCGACCAAACAACTGAATTTCAGATGCATCTTACGAATTTTAAGATGCTTAGTTTTTACAGTGTATAATATCCTTTCTGCACTGCTACTGTAATGAGCAGGTAAATCGAGTGTGCTTCGAAATATTCTGAGCTGTATTTTGCCGTAGCATCTAGGTACGAGACGTGCCTGGTAACGTTGAACTTCACAGATCGCAGTTTTCATTACCTTCAGCACCCACTTGCTGCCTGTTGAACGGGCACCAGGTGGACGATCCACAAGTTCCCTATTGTAGTTTGCAATTAAGGATCCATACTCATCACTCTTGGCTATACAGCACTGATTTGCATCACATTCACTTCACATCACATTCACATAGCTACCATCAATGGCTCGTCAGGAATAGCATAAAGTACTGGAGTGTAATCGTTACTCTCTTCATCATCTTGAAGAAAAGCTTCAGGAAGAACAGCATTGTTAGTATTTCCCCCTCTGACGAAGTCTTGATAGCCAATTCTGGGATGACTATCGCTTTTCTCAAAGCTTTACCCCTGGTAAGTGATTGAAGAACAAGAGACGAATAAGTAATCTGTGCAGTCAAAGGGTCTTGGATTTGTGGGGCCGATGACCTTTAAGGTGTATTGAAGTACTTCAAGGTGTCGGGAAGTGCATCTGTACAAGGAGCTAGGGGTAAATCATGACACCGTATGATTTACGGGGGGTAAATCATTGGTAAATTGACAAATCAGTAAATCACTGTAAATCAATTAATCAGAAGCAAATCAGTAAATCACTAATAAATCAGTAAATCAAGAGTAAATCACTGGTACATCAGTAAATCACGGAGAAATCACTGTAAATCGTATAAATCAGTAAATCAACCTAAATCAGGAAATCAATGTAAATCAGTAAATTACTCGTAAATCACTATAAATCAAAAATAAATCAGTGAATCAAAGGTAAATCAGTAAATCAATAAATCAAAGTATGCCAGCAGATCAAAGATAAATCAGTAAATCAAGCATACTAGTCAAGTCTTTGTCGGACCCCTCGACAAGGAGTCATGTCTTCTGGATCTTTAGCAACCTTTTCTTCAACTGTCGTATTATAAAATAAGTCAATAATTAGTTAATCCAAATCACGTTCGCTTTATTCAAGACTTTAGTTGATATGCGCATAGGTTGTAAGCCTTGAAAGCTCAATAAACTATCAATCAATCAATATGCTCTGAAGCGTAAGACTTCGTTTATTGGTCATAGCCAAGCATAATCAGTAGTAATAGCCCTAGAGCTTTTGTGGATAATACGGCTACTGTTTTCGCACGAACCCTGTAACCTGACATTAAAACTAACGAATGCTAATTATTTTGCAATTATATCCCGAGCGCATAGCGCGAGGGGTATAATTTCAAATAATTAGCATGAGTTAGTTTTAGTCTGATTACAGGCTGAGTGCGAAAACATTTTTAGCCGTATTATCCACAAAAGCTAGAGGGCTGTTTTACTGGAGTATATCCTAATTCAAAATAAATAATACCAAAAGGACTAAACATTCTTTGTGTTCAATAATATTTATAATGTAATGCTACGTTTTATTTGCTTATCAGTCTTTCAGTTCATACAATTATTTGTCTCCAACGAGAAGTTTAAGGCGATGCTGCTGTCGGCGACTTTCTGAAGTTAAACACGTCGCATCAACCACGCATTGCTGAAATCCGCCGAGAGATGGCGCTGTGTGTGTTCCTGTACTAATTTTTAGTCGTTTGCTAATAATTACCATGGGATCGAAAAACTAAAAGTCTTATACGGTAAAAATTAAAATTATTTATGCCAATAGATCGCCAAAGTAAAATTATAAGATACTAGACTAAAATTTTATACAGTGATGTTAAAATGCGACAATCGTAACGAATATGTCGAGTTTTCTAGCTGGTATATATGCGAGTCAAAAGCCACAGTCATTAGGTAGCAGTTGGCGTCTGTTTTAAGCTGAGCTCGGTAAGTTGCGCATGCGCACAACGAAAAGGTACTGTGGTATAATCACCCCGATTATACCCCGGTGTATAATCGGGTGATTATACCACACTAGGTCGATTATACCCCGCTCCTCTACCTTCCTCCATGATAGCAAGCGGGATATTCTCAGGGGAATCCACTGGCACCCAACTTAAATCTATTCAAGGGGGGTTTTCAAAGCAAAACGCTGAGAAACAATGGCTTCAAAATATTTGACGGTAGGTTATCTGGTTGTATTGGGCTGACTTGCATACTGAATGCTGGCTTTCTCAAACAAAAATATGCGACTGTTTTGGGGCTGTGCTCACATCTTGGTGGAAAAGTCCCATTAATACTGTCTCATTAACAAACATGGGAGGGTTTTAGTGAGGGAGGGGAGAGTATAAAAGAGGGAAAAAGAGGGGCTAAAAAAAGAGGGGAACACAGGATGGCGAGAAAAGGGGAGGAGAGGCATGCAAAGGGAGCTGTGTGACAACATAGATTCCTACTAAACCGCGTATGTTATGCCGGTCTAACATACGCATCACATACACCAGCATATTGGACGGATAAGGGACGTCCCATACATACGCTGGTGTAACATGCGCTGGGACAAACTAGAATATATGCGTTGTTTTATTTCAGGAATTCCTGACACCTTCCTAGGAAACTTTGAGTTTTTGATGGGACTTATTCAGAATCCAAAACCAACAGTAGCGGAAGAGCTATGGATTTTTGCAATACTCGACTGACTTTAGATTTCGTATGTCTGTTTGTAAAACATGCACACAAACAAACAGACATACGAAATCTAGTTTTACTTTAGGATTTCTCTGAGGCCTTCCTAGGAGACTTTGAGTTCTTGATGGGACTTCTTCAGAATCCAAAACCAACAGTAGCGGAACAGCTATGGATTTTTGCAATACTCGACTGACTTTAGATTTCGTATGTCTGTTTGTCTGTATGTTTTTCAATCAGTTTGGGGCATGATAACATTCGCCATTTTGTTCTAATTGTTTGAAATTTCCTGACAAGGAACTTTGGTCCAAGAAAGTAAATAGTTCGAATTTGAAATTCAAACCTAAAGTACTTTCGGAGATATTTGGGATATATTCGAGGTAGAGCACGAACCAGAACACTGGGCAGAGAACATATAAGTGGAGCACTGCCTAAATTCAACACTAGGCAGAAATCATATGAGTAATAATGTACTGTAGATGATCTTCACAATTTAAATGAATGCATAGTGTACAAAATAGACTTAGAGTTTGGGGAGTGTTGTAATCTCTGTCTGTTGGGTCCAAGGCTAACGCATATTTTTTTTTTCAATTTTATTGCTGTGAGACTTATGGCAGCCTTACGGTTTTTGGACATTTTTACTCTAAAATCTTTCTATAAGTGTTCGCTTTTAATGCACATTTTTTTTCTGAGATAGCTTGGAATCATTGGGTTAAAGTGACATCTTCAGTCATAATGTTGTTCTACCTACGCAACAAAGGAGAGGCAACGAGGTCTTCAGAAATATGTGATGTGAACTTCCCTCGATATCAAATACAGTATGTTATTTTGGTGTTTTGATATCACTCCTTTGAAGGGCCGAATCATTCGGAACTTGGTGGCTCCTTTTACCAGTTTTCATATTTGATATGATGTCACACCTGTTTTTTTTAATACAATACTTACTAGTGGTTCTTGGCAAATTCGTATGCAGGTATTTTGGCTACTTTGTGTGCAACAGTAAAAGAAAGATGGCAGATAATCCTTTCATGTTTCATGTTTTTGGTTGATGATTTTATTAGCATACAGCGTGATTATTGGAGCTTAGCTCCTCTATGAAGACACTCCAATGTAATCTTAGACCGCGCATCACGCAAAAACCACGAGGACTATCCAAGCCAAACTTTGCATGCAGTTAGCACGGGAGTCCGGACAAGGTTTATCAAAGGAAAAATCCGGAATCGGACATGGGGTTGAGGAACCATCAGGGTGACAAAATGGACCAATAGCAAGAGACAAATTCCAAACAACAACGAGATGCAAAGCCGTTCCTAATTGTTAAAGGCATCCGATTGTTCAAAGATTGATTGTTGATGTTAAACAGGCAGTCTCAATTAAAATCAAATCAAATCAGCGGCCTCACATATTGTTTGTTAACTGTAAGCAACTAAAAGTCACCGAAGTTAAGCAGCATTGGGCTGGATTGATACTTGGGTGGGTGACCGCCTGGGAATCTGGCTGTTGCAGACATAGGGCCTTAGGGCTTCGGGCAGATGACCAGGAGTGGTTAACGCTCGTTAAACCCTTTAAGCAACTAAAAGCATATTTTGTAAGGCTGGACCGATCCCGATTACATATTACGAGTGCCACACGTAATTCCTTCGCGACATTTGCAATATCGCTATCTAAAATCCAGAGATCGGTAACAAACCTAATTGAAGATATTTTCACTTTTCGTCGACCGATTTTGATGTTTGGATAAAATCGCTTCGCTATTGTTCAACATTAGTTTGCAGAATAAAGACGGGAAAGCCAAAGGCTCACAAGAAATAACTAAATACAGATGCAAACCTATTTACGTTACCTTTTGGACTTGTATGTCGGACTGCCTGAGCGGGGAATCGAACCCAGGACCTTTGAAACCAAAGGCCGAGGTCCTACCGCTGAGCCATACTGATTCAGCCAAAAGGAAACGTTCATAGGCAGCACTTGGAGGATGGTGCCTTGGGTCCAAGGCTAACGCATATTTTTTTTTCAATTTTATTGCTGTGAGACTTATGGCAGCCTTACGGTTTTTGGACATTTTTACTCTAAAATCTTTCTATAAGTGTTCGCTTTTAATGCACATTTTTTTTCTGAGAGAGCTTGGAATCATTGGGTTAAAGTGACATCTTCAGTCATAATGTTGTTCTACTTACGCAACAAAGGAGAGGCAACGAGGTCTTCAGAAATGTGTAATGTGAACTTCCCTCGATATCAAATACAGTATGGCGCAAATAAGCGTCCCTCCAGTGGCGAGCGGATAGTGTATGTTTATATGTATATATGCACGTGTTAAATGCTGCCTATGGACCTTTCCTTTTGGCCGTGTCAGTATGGCTCAGCGGTAGGACCTCGGCCTTTGGTTTCAAAGGTCCTGGATTCGATTCCCCGCTCAAGCCGTCTGACATATAAGTCCAATAGGCAACGTAAATAGGTTTGCATTTGTATTTAATTAGTCTGCAGATGTGTAGATTAGTTGTTTGTAGTTGTTAGTACATGTTAACATTTGTATTCGTCTGCCAGTACTCTGATGCTGGTATTATACTGGGATCTTTGTTGTTGTTTCTGGGCTAGAAATAAAATATAAATGTCTTTAGCTAATTTTGGCCGTGCAGTTGCTCACATGCAATATTACACCTTACTCGTCAACATTCTATAAATGATAATAACATTCGTCGTACTTGGGAGAAGTTCTTACAAAATACCTATCCAGATATTTTTGGCTGCTTTGTGGACTACTGACGAAGTAAAAAGACAAGTAAACTTCTCTGGTTAACCAAACAAGTTTATTATTATGCTGGCGTGAGTTGCGGTGTGCAGCAATAGGCTGTAGATGTGTATTAATGTGCCATGTCAACAATAGCTTGAGTAGCCATTTTCCCAATATTTTTATTTCATTTAATTTTTTTTTAGTTCATATCACTTTATTAGCAATGTTCAAGTTTTCATTTTAGTCCAAAGTTGTTTGTTTACATTTGTTGCGACACACTAGCGTAGTCTAGATATAGCACGTAAGTGCACCCGTTATCTTTGTCATTGTTTTTTTAGCTGTTAAATAAGAACCGATGCTAACAAGTATATTAATGGTCATAACAGTACTTTTATAATTACGCAACGGCCCACACCATTCTCCTTACACCCCAGGCTGTAAACCAGGGGCATGCAGTTCGTACCATACTGTAGGCATTCGTCTAATCTCATAGCTGGAAGTATTCTCTCTAACTCGGTATATGCTAATAACCACCGGACTAGTTGCTAATAGTTATTAGTAGTAAATAATTAGACATAAATCGCTGGAAATAATACTAAGGAAAATTGGAAATAAAGCCAACAGCGAAAAACATACACTAGAAATAACGTAGTTCAGTAAGCCACCTTTATGCTCTTACGTTTCGTCGGAGTGGCATGACCCGGATTCGAACCGGCTACCCAGTTCGCCCCCAGATCACTTGCATAGCGCCTTAGTCGCCATGGCCACATCCTCACTGGAGTCAATTACCACTTAAAGGGACACCCGGCTTGCCGTATAACATTCCGCCTGCCTTATAACAGTTCGCGCTGATCGCCTTCCGCGTATATACGAATATCAAGGTCATCTGAGATAGTATAGCTGTGTTATTCGCAGCGATGAATGTAGCTACTGCCTCATTTGGCGTTGTGCCTAATAGACGACCAGCATGAACGCATTAATCGTGTCGTCACAAACTGGAATGATTCTCGTATTTTAACATCACAATTTATAATTTTCTAGGCTAGTAACTTATAATTTTGCTTCGGCGATCTATTGGAATAATTAATTTTAATTTTTACCGCGTTAGTCTTTTAGATTTTTGATCTCATGGTAATTATTAGAAAATTAGTACATGTACACACAGAGATGAAACGTCGTGATTATTGTAAGCGCGCAATGCATCATATACTGCGGGACGCAGTAAATAAAGTAAAAAATTTTTCAACAGAAAATCTCCAAGACGCCACATTTTAAAACGGATTTTTAGCAAGGGAAAGACTAACGGTAAGTAAATAGACCTTTGGGGCCGTACTTGATGTGGAGGATCGAGAAAAATGGCGCTGGGAGGTATGGCCCTTTAATAGGCCTAAATATGGGTGTCTAACATTCAGTAGACTGGTGATTCACATAAGCTGTAGTTTTTTGCTTTTTTTGCTTGTTGAGACCTGTCAGGTTTTCTGCCTGTTAAGTCAAAATGTGGGTGTTGAGATTTCTTGAAAACAGATTTTCAGTTTGAAAATCTTAAAGTTTACAATTCATTTTAATGCAAGTGAAATAAGTCAGTAAAACATTAAAATCGGTGTACACAAATCGATGTAAAAACATACAGAGGAAAACGAAACACAATAACACAGCAGTGAAAATCATAAACGAAAAATATCTAAACTTTGGTAAATATAATTCCATAATAAAGGCTTACCGAATTTTAGCTATTTTCGCTCGTGTGTCTGTTTTCTTTTTACTTTAAAGTTTACTTTAATAACAAATATGTACAGTTCAAGTGGTTAAAGCAGCAGATTATGGTTTGTTTGTATCACGATCGTGCACTCCAAAACCCCTTTTTTGTTGGTATCCCATTTACCAATCATGGAATGCAAATTTGCATTTGACACAAAAGCTGGAAAAGTTTGTCCAAGGATTCCATCGAATTAATATTTAACTAGCCACATCGCTCGCTTCGCTCGAGGGGATTCCTTATTACAGCACCTCTTTAAATAAGGTTTAGATGTCTACGTAGTTTGCCGCTATTCATCTGTGTGACACCATACTTGTAACGCTTGTATTTTGCATATCGGCTTCAATTTTTGAGCAAAGCTGCGTGTGTTTGCTGATTGTTACTGAAAACAACCAGTTATTAACTGATTTGTTCCTTGTTGGTTTGTTGCCGCCTGACCATTGTTGATGGACGTTCCCAGGACTGGTTAACGCTCCTTAAACCCTTTGAAACCCTTTGAAAAGTTAGAGGCTTCCAACAATCAATAAGTTAGAGGCTTTGGTCAACAATCGTTGTACGTTTGCACGTCTCCTCCACCAGAAGTAATTCCCTACTAAGGTGAGAGACGAACGCTTGAGAGAGCATAGTGAAACACATGGTCTATGGTCTATGGTCTGTGGTCTGTTTTTTCCATGCATCAAATCAGTTGATACGCAACCAATTCTTAAAATGTATATGTGGTATATTGCAAAATAGTCGTCCTTTTAGGTTATTTTTGGCGTGCATCCTTCTCCAAATCATTTCGCTTCGCTCGAGGAGGTTTTCATGAACAAACTTTGACGTCATGAACAAACATCATGAGGGTTTAAAAAAAACTTTGACGTTATTATTTGAGGGTTTTTCGCGTTTTTGAGGGTCATAATCTACTTCATTAAGGACGTACGATGTGAGTGTGTGTTTGTACGTCTACTCCTCTGGAACATGGGAGTAGGACCAAACGAAAGATAATTAAATTGTCCTCAAGTTAGGCCTAATTTCATCGCTGTAACTTGATATTATGAACCTCAAATATGTGAAAAACTGAAAACATAACGTCAAAGTTTTTTTAACCCTTATGATGTTTGTTTATGACGTCATAATGTTTGTTCACACCAACCTCCTCGAGCGAAGCAAAATGATCTGGAGAAGGATGCACGCAAAAAATAACCTAAAAGGACGACGTAGTTTGCAACATACCACATATACATCTTAAAATGGTTTTGTATTAACTGACTTGATGCAAGGAAAAATCAAAACAATACATTTGGTTTTAAGACTGTGTCAAACATTCGTGTTTCTGAAGCACGGAGGTGCGTGGATAAACGAGCAAAGCGAGTGATTTCCACGTAAACTAAACCTTTTCAATGCGTGTTTCGCTTTGCTCTATCAATCTTTCATCTCTCACCTTAGTAGGGGATTACTTCTGGAGGAGAAGACGTTCAAACGTGCAAACAAACAAATCGTATGTTTGGAATGATGTAGGTGAAATGTAGATGTGCTGAGGAATTTGACGAACGAACTGTGAGCAACATTTGCAATTAGTTTGCTTCGAAATAATCAGTACATAGAAATTACATGAATCATGGATCTTGAAGCTATTAGTTACGCACTGAGATGATCTGGAGATGGATGCACGCAAAAAATAACCTAAACGGACGACGTATTTTGCAACGTAACACATATAGATACTAAAATTGGTTTTGTATCAACTGACTTGAGGCATGGAAACCTGGTTTTAAAAGGGTGCCGAACATTCATGTTTCTGAAGCACGGTAGTGCGTGGATTGAGCGAGCGGAGTGAGCGATTTCCAGTAAACCTTTTCAATGTGTGTCTCGATTTGCTCTCTCTCAATCTTTCATCTCTCACCTTCATAGGGGATTAATTGTGGAGGAGAAGACGTACAAATGTGCAAACGAACAAATCGTATGTTTTGAATGATATAGATGAAATATGGGCTCGCTTATATGATGGACGAACTGTGAGCAATAATTACAATTAGTTTGCGTCGAAATAATCAGCACATGATTTTGTGATGCTCTTGGAATCAAAGAAATTATTGGAAGCATGGGTCGACGCGCACGTAGCTCTCGGATGGCCAGACTGTTGGAATGTGTTATGGTTTATGCAGTGAAGCCTTACGAAAAACGCGTACTGCGCTCTGACCATTTGCTTGATCGTTTTAGACGTTGAATGTCTGTCATCAGCACAAGAGTTGCAGCATGAAAGCTCCTCGAGCGTAGCGTGACGACGCGGAATGAGCGAGCGAAGCGAGAGACTTCGCTAGTATCAAGTTACAGCGATGAAAGTAGGTCTATACTGAGCGCTCAATTTAATTATCTTTAGTTTGATCCTACTCCCATGTTTGTAGGCGCTTTGATTCCAGAGGAGTAGAGGTACAAACAAACACACACACTCGCACATCATACGTCCTTAATGATGTAGATTGTGAGTTGTGAACGAAAGTGGAGCTTGCCGCATGCTCCAAATTGCGTAACCAAACTCATCCTGGTCGGAAATAATTTCTTTTATTGGAATTTTTTTAGTAGTAATTTCACGAGAGCGAACTTTTTTATCGATCAATTTTCTCAATCACGATTTACATTCCGAAACTAAAAATATACCGGTCGCCTTTGTTGGATGTTGTTATCATCTTCGGAGTTAAATGATTACAACATCGTCTCTATTGGCAATGAAAAATAGAAAAACTTTCCTTTTTCCATTGGACTTCCAATGTGGAAATAAGACATAAGTTCCAAAGATCTCCACAAAAAACAACGCTTCCAATAGTGGTGTCGCTGTCTTAGCGAGTGAAAGCCGTCCCATCTGTAAGGCGCATGCGTCACTGCGGTTTTCACTACTTGATGTTATTTTACCATCACAATGTATATTTTTTGGGGGAAGTTTTTTACAATATTTAATTTCGTGGCAGGTTATCATAAATCCTGTCAATTTTTTCAGCACTTGCTTTAAGAAGCTATGAGCGTTATTGAATTATTGATAAACGATCACAAGTGAGCATACGGTAAACAGAGTCGTCTCTTATCGTGTTTTACTAATGCTTCATGCGTTTGACAAACGAATGGAAATACATATCATAACCATGCAATATTGGTAAAAATTGAAGGCGCCATGTTGTGACAAAAGTATAAAACACTGCTTACATTTTATTCAAAACTGCACGCACAGAATTTTACTTGCAGTAAATGAAATACAGCATAAATCTTTCCAGCAAAGCCGAGTAAAAAACTTCTTAATGCAAATGCACCAAAGTTTCATTGCATATATTATCACCATTAAACTTTACATATTTATTACCAGGTTTACCAATTTCATTCTGCAGGGGTTGTGTGCTCAATAAAAAGCATATCAGTATCATCGGTGGATTTCATAACAGGAAGTCTAGCCGGCTTTTGCTGGCTTGGGAAGCCCTGAAACAAAAATATTCTTGAGAAACACAAAAACGACCTATGAACAACCAGCAGAATATAAAGTTCTGTTGTAACGAAGAGTAACGAACTCCAACTGAATCAATAGACTTATAGCGTTTGACGGTTAACTATAGCATCAAACTATAATGTTTGATGGGTCACGTGATTAGCTCTGTTGTATCCAATGTATTGGATAAAGTTCGTCTGGTGCCTAAACTCGAACCATAATCGGATCCTTCTAAGATCTACACACTAACCGAATTGCCGGCTGAGCTATCTTGACGTAAACACCTATAATTTGTTTTAAATCCTTTTAAAATGGATGCGCTCTTTTGAATAAAGAAAGCTTAAAGCGGTGGTTCTTGACTTCCTTCCCCCAACTATTGGATTTGTACCACGTTTTAATCGAGAATGCTCGTGATGCTAATTGCGTTTTGATTTCGTTTTCGATTTCGTTTCGATTTCGATTTCGTTTCGTGAACAGGGTTCGTTTTATTTATCTGCTCAAGTTTGTCTTCTAATTCTTAACATTAAATTCCTCTACAGACAGGCTACTATTTTTTCCCTACGATCGTGTTAATCCGCTTTACTATTTCCTAACACGAAGACTTCAATAAAAGGCAAAATTAATTCCCTGACAAGTTCCTTTGCTGCTGTGCAAGCCTCCGTGCAAACAAATGCGTTCTGTAGTAGCCTGATTGGCAGCTTTGGGTTTGCGTGACGTCATGACGCTATACGACAATACGTACAATCCATAAACTGCCAAACAAACGCCCACTTCATTATAAAACATTTGTAGAGCCAGTGGATTGTGTAGTTGAATTCAGCAAAAACCTTATACCTTTCTTTATCTGCAATATAATTGCTGTTTAAACCATGCGCAATGGCTGTTTGCCGTGACGTCACCATGCGTTAGCCAATGACGAACGAGAACAACGGCTGTTTGGCCGTCTGATTGGACTAACCCAGTCACGTGATATGCACGTCACAGCAAACAGCCACGGCGCGTGGTATAGTTTGATAACATGGTTGTATGGTTGTTATACCAAGGACTTACATACCATCACACTACGGTCTCTATTCTCATACTAGATGAAGCCGGGCTATCGCATTCCAACGTAGGCTCAATCTCCACAGTCTAACACACTGCAGGGAAACCGATGGGATTGCGCAACTACTTGATACATCTTCATGTCTTGGATATTTGCAGGCCGCACCGCACGCCTGTACAGTACAGTGGGAGATGTTTATATTCGTATAAAGATGAACTTGTTTACTACATCAGTAATAAACATGGAAAACAAACCGCCTGTTTTCAATGACACCTCCCCCCCAACCCACGCACATGCTATTACACAGTCCCTTCACCGTAACCTCATTGGTCTCTCCACAATTTATGAAGAGGCAGTATCCGGACGGGGTCAGGCATAGTTACTCGCTACGACAGCTATGGTAGAAGACAACACAGAGCCAGGGCGATCCTTCCATTATTTATAGTGGCACATGCATGTGCCTGTATGAGGGCCCCCGCGCACACGGCGGCCAGGTCGCTGCGGCCAACGAGAAAGCTTACGGTATATCTAGCAACGCACACTTGGCCGCTACGGCCAGACAGTCGTGGCAGCCACTGGGATCCCGGGCGGTATCCAGGCCGCAACTGGGCGACCATATCTTGCTCCGTGTTCATTTTTCACCACGTGATCGAGAATTATCAATGAAAAACGTCGCCGTGCTTTTTGGCCGCCATGACCACTGGCCGCGCAACCTGGGCGGCCTGAGCGTGATGAACTACCCCACCCACCCTCCGACCTCTGAGCTTCGGGTCCAAACTCACAATTCCGGTTTTCCCACCAAGACAAGGACCCCGGCACCCTTGTTTTCCATTGGTCGATGATGCGCAATTCTACCATCTCATTGGTGCAATCAAAATCCACCCAGCAATGTCCGGCTATGTTGTTTTTCCTAGGCATTTAGCATTAAAAGTTAAGCTAAGTTAAGATTTCGAAGTCCCATCGTGTTTTAGGCATTTACAGCTACAAATAATGGAAGGTTCAATCAAAATATTGCAATAAACAAAGAAAATAAGAAAAACAAATACAGGCCCTGTGGGAATGAAAATCTGATATTTACCAACCGGCACCCAAACAGTGCTACAATTGAGATATCAGGACAAGTTGTACATTAATAAATCGACAGAAAATTTCGTCCAAAGATATTAATAACCAGGCCACTTTTACATTCTAAACTTACAATTCGATATCTCGAAAGCAAAGTTCAAGATTCTACCAACCATTTAGCGCCGGTGCACACGTGCGTTTTTTGGACGCACGGCGACGCTGCGGCGCCACTGCAGTGACGCAGCCAATCAATGCACACGTGCGTCATTTTATTAACGCGCGTTGACGCTTTGGTGGCGCTTCGGTGACGTGTGTGCGCTTTCAGTTCCCTAACCTCGTGTACAAAAAATTTTAGTTTGAAACCAATGAGACGATATTACTTTTTTCGCCTACCTCGTGAACAAAAAATATATTTTAAAACCAATGCGACGAATATTGGTACATTGATGTACTAATTTAAGACGTACCAGGGGAAAATATTATACATCCTTTGCAGATTAACTAAAAAATTTGGATAAGTTCTTTAATTACTTCCAAATGAGTCTTCAATCATTTCTGCAGCAACATTTCATATTTCAGGATAGTTCTTTACTCCCCCAATAAACAATTCCATGTCTATTTCTTCGAAATTGGACGCCATTTTCGGTAACTTTTTGCGGTAAACGGCGGACGTGTGCACCGCTCAAGTCACCCAAGGTACTCAGAGACGCAATTGCGTGTTTTTAACGCTGCGGTACCGCTGCGTTGACGGGGGAAATTGCAGGGCAAAACGACCGCACGAGCGGCGGGCGAGCGGCGGGCGAGCGGCGGGCGGTAACGCAACGTCGACGCAGGTACGTGTGCAGTGCCCAACAGATGGCACGTAAACCAAACCGCAAATGCGGTACCGCAGCGGCGACCACAAATGCGGTACCGCACGTGTGTACCAGCGCTTAGAGTTCTACCAAGAAAGCTGTGAACTACAGCGAATAAAATTAGAATATTTGGTACAATAAAAGCATATTGCTGCCAGGGCTGCCCTTTGCAGCATTATTTAACTGTAAGTTAGCAGTTGAAGAGACGTTAATTTGACAACCATTTTCAATCCGTTCAAAGAAGATTCACGAAGTGCCTTCCAGGACTCCAAAATATGATCATATAGAACGTCTCTCAAGAGTGGGACTTGTGCTTCTGGAATTGCGCCGTTTAAGATTTGACCTCATCTTGACGTACAAGATTCTTCGAAACTTAATCTCGATCGACCTTCCTTTTTTCGACCTAGCACCATGTGTTCATAATACCAGGGGTCACCCTTGGAAACTTGAGACTACGGGTTCCAGACTTGACTGCCTAAGATTCTTTTTTGCGGTGCTGGTAGTCCCCGTTTGGAATGCCCTTCGTTCTAGGACGGTATGTATGGATTCGGAGTACGACTTCCGGAATGAGTTACAGACGGAAGATCTGTCTGCCTTCATTAAGAGAGCATTATAGTCTCGCCTTCATTTTTGCACTGGTACGGTGTCAGCGTCTCACAACCAAAACGTTAACTATCACCTATTGTGGTATATACGTTATTTTTATTATTATTAATTGCTTTATTTTTAATGTGACAATCAACTTATGTAAAGACTTTTAAGCTTTGTACATTATTTTTACTTATTTTATTCATTGTTTTGTTTTATGACAATTGGCCATCCACCCTTCTCCTCCTTTTCCGTTCGACTGGCGATACCATCGGGGACCTTTGTGTCCCTGGCAGGTCTAAGCTTGGTGGTAAGGCAGTTGAAATCCTAACCCTCCTTTCCTAATTCGATCCCACCTTTTCACTGGCCATGCATTATTTTACAATTTAAAAATTTTTTAAAACTATTTTTTACCTATATGCAAGCTTTTAAATTGTTTTATCTTGTTTTAGTTTTTACCTTGCCACCTTCACATTCTCTTTTTATCAAATATTTTTACACGCATCTTAAATGCTGCCCCTCTTTAGGCTGGCAGTCAGTGATCCCCACGATCCTTGCCAGACCTGTTGCTTCAGCAACAAACATTATTATTATTAACTTCCTTTTATTTTTCAATTTTTTTTTCTTGGTGTGTTCCTGGCCTAACATTAATAAGTTTACGAAATGTAAACCTACCTTTTATGCAGACATTTTCACACTTTTGTTTGGTGTAAAATCGGTTTTCATTCCCTAAACAGCCTGAATATGTTCTTGTTTCACATTTACCACTCTTCTTATTGAAGTAATACACAATGCTTGAGCCGAGACAGAGCCCTTTATTGTAGTCCAGAGAGCAAAGCGGATCTAGTGATAGACACACAGAAAAATAAGTAATAGTTATTGGTGAGAAACTCACAGTTACCACTTATCATACTATGGCTGAGATGCTTGGCCCACCGAGAGTGGGCACGCACGTGTCGAGTGCATAAGAATGATCCTGGTAACGGATCTAGGATGACATTTTATGGGATATGGCCTGGCGTTACAAACCAGCTAAGTGTTGAAACACCATCTATCAATTCCGAATCCATTCCCAAATTTTTTGAGTGGTGGAGATCAGGAGGAGGGGAGGTGGGGGGACAATCCAGTGTTCAAACACCTGAGAGTGACAAATTATAAGCCATTTAAGGAATTTTCTGGCTTCTGTACAGTCCATGTTCCATTAATTTGTTAAATCCAGAAATAAATATTCGATACTCGTGAACAAGACCCGGTTAACCTGAAATAATTGATCGTCTGCGAGAAACGGACAGCCCAAGTATCGAGGGGTGGCGAAATCTCACTCGCACTAGTCGCGCTCGTGCGATTTTAGCACCTCGAGATATTTGGACTGGCCGTTTCGAGCAAAAGATCAATTATTTCAGCTTTACCGGGTCTTGTTCACGGATATGTGTTTTAATGCAAAGCTGAGGTGTGTCGTCAAGCTAACTTACCGGATTTATTTAAGTTTTTAAAGATGCTTGTTTGTAGATTTTATTTCCAAATCATGAATTTAAGAATTTTTACATGCGACTTAAGTAAATTTCTGAACGGAAGCTTCCCGGTGTGAAGCTTCCTGTGTACGAATTCGGAGCGACGGGGAGAGACGTGTCGTTACCGATGTTTGTGGTTTAAGGTAAAACTACATTTTTTACTACTTTAATAGTTTAAATAAGATGAGTGTATAAAATGCACTACTCGCTTGTGAGTCTCATAGGTTTTTAGGCGTATTTCAAAGTGTAAGTAGCCTAGTTTTCGTATCGTCGGGACAAAAGGTTGCTGGGTTGGGCCATTCCTCCATGGGTGGGGGCATAGCATAGTACGCGAGGTTTTCTTTTTCGTATTAGTACGAAAAATGTCGCAGGTTGCAAATGTGTCTGTTTATGCTGGTTGCAATGGGGTGTGTTGGTTGAATTTGTGTTTTGTACAGTAGTTTTGTAAAGTCAGTCATGATATGTCACATGGTGGCGCAGGGGTTGTGTAGACCCCGAAAAAAGTGTTCGATTATCAAAAAAGTGTGGGTTATCAAAATTAATCCACGGTGACGTGTGTGGGTTTCCAGATTAACCGTAAATAACGACTACACTTTTAGCATGGGCAAGTGTTAGTGTGACGTCACCACCGTGCATTGAACGCTTTATGTTTAGTTCCAAAAATAAATTGATTTCACACTACTAAATGGCGTGCTGAATGAGAGCCAGCCCTGCAGCTCGTTTCGGATTTCACATTTAAAAATTCGTAGCGGCCGTGTTTTCTGCATCTAGCGGAGGAGTGAGTAGTGAAGTCCTTATCCCACAAGTACACGACTGAGAAAGGGAACATAACGAGGAAGAAAGGTCTTTTGTGCGGGTAGACAGATAATACACGAGGATACGCTTTGCTGTAGCGGCCAAGCTGGCTCGCAAATAAACGGCGGGCGCGCGCTGGCACGAGACAAATTTAGCAGTGTGAAATGGTGAGCGCTCGCCCAGCGCGAGACTAATTTAGTAGTGTGTAATCAGTATGATAAATAGTGTGTGCCTGTACAGCTTTTGTTGTAGTTGTTTTGTGAGCCAAGTAAGGTCTGAATAGCCAAATAGTAGTCTTCATTTCCCTACACTACACATTTGAAAAAAGCATCTCACATCGGTGAGCCACAGTAAAGTGTACAAGTGTATTTGTCACGCGTCGAGTTGGTACAGCCATAGTTTATACATTGCCCAGGGGGGGGGGGGAAGGAGCAAGGATAACAAAAAAGAGAAAATTAATAAATTAATAAAACCGGTACGGTAATGTAATAAACATTCTGTTAAGCAAGCTTCAATTATTAATCATTCACCAGGCAGGTAAGAACGATTTTTAAACTAGTGACATCATTTCATCCAACAGCTGATATTTCGGAAGTCAAACTCAGTAAATTCACTTCTTGATGTCCTTTAAATGCATGTTAAATAAAAAAAAAAAAAAAAAAAAAACTTTTTTTTACTTACTGCCGAACAGGAAAACATACATAACCTGTTAATTTTTCCATTCGATCCTTGCAATGCTGCGTGTTGCAATGCTGCGTGTTTTCAGTTGCTTGTAGTCATCAGCTCGAACGCAGTCCTCCTGTATAAAAGTGCTTTCACGCGATCAGCAGGTCATTTTCATTTCCCTCCAGGGCGTCTCCACGCCACTTGATTCCCACCTTTCGTTCCTTCTAGTTTTCGTCTGTCTCCCGAATCCTCAAAGCCTTGTCTGCATTGTTCGCAAAGGTACAGCTAGTCATTACTGTTCCCTCCCGTCGCGGCTGCCTGATTTGTCCGCGCCTTCCCTCGACCAACGGCCACAACCAATGGACTCGAAGCAAGCTTCTCCCATCGGCGCTTGACCGGCTTGAGCCGCTGGCCGTCTGTCTCGCCTCCCGTCTGGTTCGTCCCTTTCATAATCACAGAAAACGTCCGCCACCCCCTACTGAATCGAAGCAAGTTTCTTTCATGCGCCATATTGTATCCCCGCTTTGGTGGTTGCTGCGCGGCACGATTGAGGTCTCCCTGATAGGAAGCAAGTTTGTATCATTGCCATGCTTCCCATTTCATCCATCTACGGAGGACTTATTGTAGCCTTTGGCCATTAATCATCACCTTTATGTCGTTTCGATTTTTACTGGTCGGTACTAAATTTTCAGGCTGATTGGAAATCTCTTCACATCAAAATTTAAAAAAATTATTTACAAAACAATTTTTTCTTAATATTCAGGAAAAAAAATTTTTTCCTGAATCTGGAAGACTATGAAACAAACAAGGCTTTTCAGTTGGCTTTTCTACGAAATTCATCCCTACTTTTGAAACTGCTGTTCACCACCACGCCTGGATTCGGTGACTGAACAGGCAGAAACCGTTGGAAGAAACCAGACATTGTGGCTAGGTAACGACGAAAACATGCCACTCTTTCGTTGCTTCTGCCCAGTGCTCTATTTCGTCGATTAGAATCCTGACTCCTCGACAGAAACAGGCTGGAAAGGATCAAGACCTCAAGGCTAATTAGCAACTAAAACACGCCACTCTTTCTTCGTTTTCTGCCCAGTGCACTTTTTCGTCAATTAAATTGCCGACTCCTCAACTGACACCGCCATTCACCACCATGCCTGTAATCGGTAGTTGAACAGGTGGACACCGTTGGCTAGGAACAAGACCTCGTGGCTGGTTAACAACGAAAACACGCCACTCTTTCATCGCTTCTGCCCAGTGTTCTCTTTCGTCGATTAGAATGCCAATTCCACGACAGAAACTGCCATTCATCACCACGCCTGGATTCGCTGGCTGAATGGGCAGATGCCACTGGAAAGGATTAAGACATCTTGGTTAGTTAACGCGCCACTCTTTCGTAGTTCTCCACCCAGTGCTCCCCGTCTTGCCGATTGGAGCACCAACTTCCTGAAGTGAACTGTCGTCACCCACCTTCTTATTCCAGCCTCTTTCGTGGCATTAACGCCCAACACGAAAGACGTCTTTTCGGGCTGATGCAAGCCATTTTCGTCATCCATCTGACAACGCTATTTCCTTTCGAAGCAGATACATCCAGCACGAAAAACGCCTCCCTGAATCGAAGACAAGTTTCTTGCTGTCACTTTCCTGCTTTTGGGGTTTACTGAACCGCATTTAATTGTCAAATTCACATCGAATTACGCTGAAGCCAGACAGCTGTGTTCTCTTCTTCATTAATGGTAAATTCCGATAACGAACGAAACTCAAGTCTGGCAATGAGTTAATCAACTCCGTTTGTACTCAGCTGAAACAAGCAAGTTTCTGTGGGTTCCCTTTCACCCAACACAACCAACGTGCCACTCCACATCCCAGGCAACCAGAATGTAATTGCAGACGCTCTTTTTCGCCAGAAAATCCCAACAGGGGAATGGACCCTCAAGAATTCCATTTGTGAATACCTCTTTAACATTTGGCGCACCCCAGTGTTCACCTAATCGCCTCGAGGCAAAAAGCCGGACTTGGTTCCAACCTCATCAGTCTAGCCCTAGACCAGGGGTCCCCAAACTTTTTAGACTGAGGGCCATATACCATAGTTACGTATGTTTCGCGGGCTGGATTTTTTTCTCATCTTATCCTATATGGGTTTCTGCAATGGTCATCCACCCCCCCCCCCCCATCTCCAAACACTGGTTGCGCTGTGTTTTTGTAAATTAAGATCACAGTATTTTTCCACCTCCTTCACAAAATTACAGTTGCTCCTCACTGTTGGAAACTATGGGCTTTCTCTCTTGGCACTCTATCGATATTGAGATTGAAAAGAGGCTGCTCCAATGCTAAGTAGTGCATGCAGATCATCAGCTTTTCTTGGACAAAGTCGAGATCTTCCCAATTTCGAAAAAGTAACCTTTGCTTCATTCAGGGGAAAGGAAAATATACCCTCAAAAGGATAAAAAACTGAAAAATCACCTTGATTGAAAGTAAAGCACGGGCCGGATAAAAGTGCTTCGCGGGCCGCATCTGGCCCCCGGGCCGTAGTTTGGAGATCCCTGCCCTAGACGACCGAGCCACAGCAGCACACGCACAGACCAACCCTTGGATGAACCCCAATACGAACCTGTTCCCTCCATTCAAGGTGCTCCCACAGGTTCTGAAAAAGGAAACAAAAAAAAACAATCTGAAGGTCAATCTCTTCGGAGAACTACGAACTGACCATAAGCAGCATAGTTCCCTCAACTTCTAAGACTCACAGGTGACACTCCGTGAAGTCTTCCTCAAACAGAAGGCCGACTGTCACAGCAGAAGGGAACTAAGTTCCACCCGAACACCAGCGCACGACAACTTCATGGGTGGCTACAATCATCAAAAAAGACGGGAATTCATGAAGGACAAACAATTCGTATGGCCAGCAAGGCCATCAGACTCAACAAACTGAATCGATGATAGTCACTGATCAAAACGGTTTCATTGGTGAGACAGAGGGAAAGTCATCGGCTTAATTTCCAATATTAATATGCGGATAATACTAAAACAAAGTGAAACCAATTTTTTTTAAGAAAAATAAATCAATTTGTGATTTTGATCATTTCGATTTTTGCTGTTTTGAGACCCCTAAAATTTAAGAGAGCTATTGAAATTCAATACTATCTTTCTTTATTGTCGCATTTGGGGAAATTGCTGTCGATAAAATGCCGAGTGCTACTTTTAAAGTAACGAAAAAATGTTGGAAATCAGATGATGCCCTCGGAGTTACATGCCAGCAGCAAACCCCCAGTGGAAACTGAATAGCCACCTTCAGATTCGAGGAATGACGCTACAGTCACTCATCTACAACATGTACACACAATGCCAGGACCACGATGAGCGGTCGTGTCACTGTTGTCAAAATGAATTCTCTGTTCGATAGGTTTCTGGTTCAACTCGTGCTTGGACATGCTGATATTAAGGCCCAAAGAACAACAGAAATGACTGCATCTTTATAAACAAACACCCGTCGTACTATCCGAGGACCACGGGACGGAAAAGCCAAAGGCTCTCGCAAGAGATATACGTGTAAGTCCAAAAGGTATATAAGTCCAAAAGGCTACGAAATAGGTCTGCATCTGTATATCCGAGGACCACGGTGAACCCCAGTGTGAGGCAGATGCGCACTGAGCTCTACTGCAGTCCCGAATGCTACGATAGGTGCTTATTTGTATCTTCTCAGTGCAATATTTTCATTTATTTTGGTCCCACCTTTATTTACTTACTTTTTCTATGGAATGGTTTCTTTTCTTGTCTGCAACAATCTATTTGGAGCAATATTTTATTTATTTATTTATTTATTTATTTAAATCTAAAGATCCAAAAGAGCCAATCGCCCTTTCCAATCTTTAAAGTACTAAATTAATACCTATACAACAACACCATCCTCTCTTACAAGAATGGAAGGCCTATACTACAAACGGAGGGTCACAACGAAGAGGACCACACGGAAAGCTACACCTTGCACCTTACCACAAAACGGCCCATGGTCTTGCAGAATCCCAGCCTACGCCGCAAATTACTAGGCACATCAAGCATAGAGCTTAGAGTACACCCACCCACACAAAGAGGGGGCGTCGATGGGAATATTGTATTAATTGAAGGGCAACAATTTTGCATGTGCCATTGTTACCATGCAAGCTGCTGTAAGAGCAGTTGACACTTTACAGACAGGCTATTATTATTTTACAACATGCTTACTATATCATGTATTAATGTGGGTTAAAATATCTGGTGGTACAATATTTTCTCCAAAAATGTTGTTTAAGGATTTATACAAAGAACAGCATAAGGACTACCAGCATTTGATTGTTTAAATTATGTTTAGCATGTATGATCTTGCATTGCACTTGATTTAATTAGGTTTTCTCTTTTTTTGACAAAGCTGTAAACCTTTCATAAACCTTTAATTTTTTTAAAGTAATTCAAGGATTGAAATACTCGGTCTTCAATTTAAGTGTCGGTTTACTTGGCTGGGGCTGAGAGTTTGTTGCAAACAATGCTAGGTACAAGAAGTGAATGCGTCTTCTGCCGTTTCGTTCATTGCTGGTGTGGGTAAAAACTTGGATTTACAAGTTCTGCTTGATTGTCGCAATTAATACTGGTCCTTCGTGTAGTATGTTTCCTGTATCTGCTTTGGTTGGGGAGGCCAGTGCACCCTCTCGTAGCTCAGCCGCCTTGGAGATTGGTGCTGCGGTGATGTCCCGAAGAAATATATCTGATCGTTCAGTGCGTTCTGTGAACAGGCTGCGCGTGGTTGGGAGTAAACCAACTTAGAAAATACAATTGTCGTTGGTGCTAAATCAATAATCTCATTATTTGAAAAGTAGGGCAGTTTGGAGTGAGACCAAAATTACAAATTAAAGGGGAAGTACCACATCATTAAACGGGAGAGTGAACCAGAGCTATGCTGAATTTTTGTTGTTGTATTATTAATAATTTGTTTAATTTATTTGAATGTTGATGACTTTCCAATATTTTTGAATTACCTAAAAAAAACAAAAAAAACATGTATAAACTGAAGTTCTGAATTTTCTTGGGAAGTGCGAATTGAATGACTTTGGAATCCTTTGGAAGTAATATTAACTTCTTTCGCTATGTTGTTCGTTCTCTTAACTTTCGAGAACGGGCCTGGAATTCTTAGAACTGCGTAGGATTAAATTTGATCTTCTTCTTACATTTAAGATTCTGAGAGGGGACTTATCTGTTGATTTACCTTTTTTCGACCTGGCACCCAGTCACCACTACACAAGGGCCCATCCCTATAAACTGGCACTTCCGGGTTCTAATCTTGACTGCCGAAAAAATTTCTTTTCCATTTGTGTCATTCCTATTTGGAATTCCCTTAGCACGGAAACGTTATGCATGAGCACAGAATCTGAGTTCCGCAGGATGTTGGATGGGTAGTCTCTACACGCCTTCCTCAAAAGACCAAATTAGCTTACCATTTTATATGGGCCATAATTAACAGCATCTCTGATCAGATTCCGGTGTAAGCGGTTCACCTCCCTTCTGGAAACCTTCCACTGAACCGTGGTATAGTTATTATTATTATGTTCTGTTGTACGCAGTTCAACGAATTCAAATGATTGACTATTTGCACAATACACCTAAGTTATTGAACGGCTTAACAAATGTTTGGCACTTGTCGAACTTCATTAAATGAAAATAAAATCATAGAAACAATAGTTTTATGTCCTCGAGCTTATTGTTTAACGTGGAGGGTAGCAAGGTTTAAACCTTAGAAGGAAGAATAGTTATTAAAAGGAAAAAAACTTCTGTTGTAAATGAAACAACTCACCCTTAAATGGGAAATGACCGACTGGAGGATCATTAGCATTAAAATCATGTTTCCGTAGGTCAAGGGTGTGAAGAAGCTGCGGATGGTATGGTAGTCATAGATAATTTGTCTGCCTACTTGGTACGAGAGGTGAATGCGTCTTCTGGTGTTTCGGTCATTGCTGGTGTGGGTAAGACTTGGTTTTACCAGTTCTGCATGATGTCGTAGTTAATAGTGTTCCTTCATGTAGTATGTCTGCTGTATCTGCTTTGGTTGGGGAGGCCAGTGCACCCTCTAGTTACTCAGCCAGGACAGCCTTGGAGATTGGTAGTGTGGTGAGGTCCCGAAGAAGTATATCTCATCGTTCAGTGCGTTCTGTGAACGGGCCACAAGTCTGTAATATCTAACGATTTTCCAATGCAGATTGGCAAAACTACTCTGAATACATAGGACAGTGTGACTTACAGAAGGTAAGGGTGCAATAATAATCCATAATCCATAAAGGGACTTATAAACCATTGGTAGTAAGGGTGCAAGTGTGACGAGAAGATTTTCTCGGTCCATTCCTGGAAAACATTGCATAGGTGCAAAAGTAAGGCCAGCAATAGTTTCCGCACCTTAAGGAAAGATGCTGGTGGTTGATCTGTAGCTCTACTGTGTTCATCCCTTGGCAGGGATCTCTCACATTAAAAATAGGTATTCAGAATTTTCTTCCTCGGATAGCGTATCACTGGACCTTTTGTCCCATGGACTATTCATCCGTGGACGGTTTTTCCCCAGACTGTTTGAAGAAGCTTTTTTAAAGATTTTTTTGGTACCAGTCAACGGCCTACAGGATTTGATTGTAAACACACATGGAGGTTCATTCTTTGTAATTTGTATGTTCTGGAAGTGGGATTCCGGCAATTCTGGCAATAAAATAAAGTATGATCACAATAATGGTCAATCCATTATTACCATAACCAGTTATTTTGTCCAAATAAAAAATAAAAATAAAACTCTTTGGTCGCTCAATAAAGGCGACACAAGGACTAATCACAGTTGTTAAATTGTGAATTAAGACGTTTGGAATGGTTTGGTTTTGTG